>ML420361.1:369930-455625 GCA_005239525.1 Nicotiana knightiana
ACTTAAATCATGCAGTGTCCTCAGTGCATCACCTATAGGCAAACACGAATTAAAAGTAAGGTGTAAGAAACTCCCTGGTCCAATAGTGTTGACATCCTATCCATTGATCTCGCCTGCATGTTCCTTTGAGCACATGCTTCAATCATTTTATGTCTCCACTTTGAACTTATGAATTGCACCCCAATTTTTGCTTCTGCTCTATGATCATGCTCATGGGGTGGTGGAACAAATCTGCCTGGCCCAATAAAACCCTGTAATAATCTGCGTTTCTTGGCTTTTCGACAAAATGTGTACTCCTTATTTTCTGATAAGAAGAACTCAAGAATGTAGGCATCTTGTTCTTTATCCCTCAACTCATCAGGTGGTTCAGATAACTTTATTTGCATATCATCATCCAAACACAATGTGAACAAATGGTTGGACTGTGTACCCACATCATCAACACTGATGACACTAGATTCAACAAAGTATGTATCATCAAAGTCCTTGGTTAAATCTAGTATCTTTTCTGCCACNATCGGCTAGCGGGTTCTGACTTTTCTCTAAATGTAATGAATCAAACTCGAGAGCCTGTTTCCATACCTCTTTTTCCTCAAGTGCTAACACCCAATCTGCTAGTTCTTCACCATTCATATCATCCAGATTCATGAAACATTCATCCAAAGGGTCCCCAATAGTCAAGGATACATCAACTTTTTCTGGGATCACATTCACAGCATCAATAAGAGAGCAGTTGGCGAACTCACTAGGTTTCCTCATAGATTTCTGCACGTTGAAAGTGATTTCTTCATTGTTAAGCCTCATCTTAAGTTCACCAGTCTCACAATCAAAAAGAGCTTTGTCTGTGGCCAAAAATGGCCTTCCCAAGATTAGGGGAATTTCCTCATCTACCTTGCAGTCTAATATCACAAAATCAGCAGGAAATACAAACTTCCCCACTTGCACCAATACATCATCCAGAATACCCGACGGTCTCTTCACCGTCCTATCAGCAAGTTGTAGCAGCATGGAGGTGGCCCTAGCTCTACCTATCCCCAGTCTTTTATATATGGCCAGCAGAATCAGATTAATGCTGGCCCCCAAGTCACATAGAGCTTTGGTGAAAGTTAAGTTTCCAATGGTACACGGAATTGTAAAACTCCCTGGGTCAGACAACTTTTCAGCAATAGGATGCGTCACCACCGCACTACAAGTCTGAGTAAGGGTGACAGTAACTAGATCTTGGAAGTCAACTTTTCTGGACATCAATTCCTTCATCATTTTAGCATACCCAGGCATTTCTTTCAATGCATCAATCAATGGAATATTTACCTGTATCTGCTTTAGCATGTCCAAGAACTTCTTGTACTGTTCATCCTTTTGGTATTTAGCCAGCCTCTGAGGGAATGGAGCTGGTGGTCTCTTTTTCCCAGTGATTTGGGATTTGTCTTTCTCAACCACCACCTCAACTATCGGCTTCTGAGTCATCTCCACTTCTTTTTCATTCTTAATCTGTGCATTGGGTTCTTCTTCACTAGGTTGCACTTTTGCTTTGGTCAAAATTGTTGAATCATCAAGTTCAACCTGCATGGGTACCAATGTTTCAGTCTGCCTGCTTTCATGAGCCCTTTCTAGATCCACATTTAATTCTCTGCCACTGCGAAGAGTCACTGCCATCAGCTGCCTTGGAACCTGGTCAATAGGATTTATCTGAGTATCTGCAGGTAATGTCCCAGGAGGTCGATTGTTCACTGCCATAGATATCTGCCCCAACTGTACTTCAATATTTTTAANGCTACCTTGGTTAAGTTTTCTGAATTATCAAGTTCAATCGGCATGGGTACCATAGTCTCTGTCTGCCTGCTTTCATGAACTCTTTCCACTTCCAAATTTAATTCTCTGCCACTGTAAAGATTCACTGCCATCAGCTGTCTTGGGCCCTGGTCCACAGGATTTACCTGAGTATTTGCAGGTAAAGTTCGAGGAGAACGACTGTTTACTGCCATAGATATCTGGCCCAACTGCATTTCAATATTTTTAATAGTTGCATCATGTATATCTCCTCTTTCCCTGATTTTGGCATTTGACCCAATTAGCTGCTGCATCATAGCTTCTAACCTGGCAAACCTATCTTTTTGCCTTCCCCCCTGTTGTTGCTGATGAGGGTAGTATGATTGTTGCTGATTCTGTTGGGTGTAACCTTGTGGCCTCTGATACGGTGCTGCATTACCTTGTGGTCCCCTGACACCCATATTTCCACTATTCTGCTGTTGGTGAGGTGGCCTATATGGTTGAACTTGCTGACCCCAGTTCTGTCCCCCTTGTCTCTAGCTTCAATAATTCGACACATAATTCATATTTTCTGTTCAAGGAGGGTGATGACATTCTTTATTCCAGTGATTACCAAGTGGTTACCTAATTCAAGTAGTGCATAAGCCCCAATTGGTTGTGTCAACGATGTGCACCTGCTGTTTTTGTCCCGATTCTTCCACCTTCTTAGTAAGTATACTCATTTGTGTTATCAAGGTGGCTACGTTCTCTGCANTTGCATTCCTTGTTGTTCATTCTGAATTGTGTGCTATTTTATCAAGCACTATTTGACTCTCTCTCCACGTTTTGCTCAGGAATGCTCCACCTGCCGAAGCATCAACATTTGCTTTCACAGTATCAGCCAAACCCATGTAGAACCCCTGCCCCAACATTTGCTCTGGAACGCCATGATGTGGACAGATAACCAGCATACTCTTAAATATTTCCCATGTCTCTTGCAATGTTTCCACTGGTTTCTGTCTAAAGCTCAAGATTTCATCAATTTGTTGAGCAGTTTTGTTGGGTGGATGAAACTTGTTCACGAACTGCTTGACTAACTCCTCCCATGTAGTAATGGAATTGATGGGGAGTGAGTTAAGCCAAGTTTGGGAAGCACCAGTCACTGAGAATGGAAACAACAACAGTTTTATTGCCTCCTGAGTAACATTAGGATGCCTCTGTGTTTTGCAGATTGACAGGAAATTTTTCAAGTGCTGCTGGGGGTCTTCAATGTATGACCCTGAGAATAGCCCTTTGTTCTGCAATAGGTGCAACATATTATTTGTTATCTGAAAGGACTCGGCCTGTATCTGAGGAACCAATATCGCCGTGGCAAAATTCTCAGCTGTCGGTTGTGCCCAGTCATATAAAGGAACCTTTGCCCCTATTTGAGCGACTGGGTCTACCACATCATCCCCATGATTGTTCCGGTTATGTGCATCTTCCATGTCGGTTTCAATTTGTTCAATTTGTGGTTGATGTTTGCTTTTTCGGTTGGTCCGGTTTATGGTCCTGAAAACTTTCTCAGGGTCTGATAAGGCTTCAATTACTTCACCAGTCCTCGATGAGTTTCTAGGCATGCACCTGCAACACTTAGCAAACGTTAAAACATTCAATGTAAAAACGAAAATTTGAAGAAAATTAACTATATTTCAGAATTTTGTATTTCTTCCAACTCAATTGATAATAACGTTAATTCCCCGGCAACGACGCCAAAATTTGATCACGCTCAACTATGTCTTATAGAAAGACTAAACGGGCGCTGCAAATATAATCTGGGGTATTATGCCCAGAGTCGATCCCACAGGGAATAGACGTATCAACTAAGTCTTTAAAATACTACTGGTACTTATTCAATTTTCTCAATACTTTTGAATATAATTTGGTGAGGTTTACTAAATCTAATAACAAAATAATAAACTAGTAATTGACTAACAATATAGTGTAAACAATGATAATAAAGGTCTAAGGTTATGGTTTCCCCCGTTGGTGAATTCTTTCTCGGATACTTCCTATAGTTTAATTAATCGTCTCTATCAATCATGAACACTCTATCTACCTTAAATCTCTCTCAAGTAGTTATGATAATTTAATAGACGCACTCTCTCAAGTTACTCTAGCTAGATTGCATTACAGTTCACTTTAGATTGCACCCGAGGTATCGTTATCTCTAATCCAACCTCTAAACCCTCGGTTATGACTTTCGTCTATACTCCGGGAGTGGTGTTGTTCAAACAACTACCTAAATATGCACTCTCTCTCAAGTAGATACATAATAAATAGGAACAGCTAATTGAGGGCCCTTTCAATCAACTACAACAAGAACGTAGTTGAACAAATAGAGAATAATCAACCAAAATATATTAATATCGCAATAAATTCATCCCCAACGGGTTCTACCAAAACCCTAGATTAAATAAGTTAGCTAGACATGTTCATAAGAATCAAACTCAAAATAAATTGCATAATTGAATTACAAAGTAATGAATAAAAGATGTAGAAATCAATGTTCTGTCACTTCAATGGTTTCTTCTCTGCAAATCCTTCGTCTGCCTTCCAATCCTCGTGAAGTTGTGTTTTAGGAGTCTATTTATATGTTTAGGACAAACCCTAAACGTGTAGGAGACTTTTATTCCAACCGGGAAACACTTAAACTTGTCAAAACTCGGAATTGACCGAAACAGGGACCTGGCGTTATGAGACTAACGCCAGGATAACGCTAGGATAGGGCTAGCGTTTGGACTCCAACGCCTGGCTAAAGCCAGGCTAAGGCTGGCGTTTGGACCCTAACGCCTGGCTAACGCCAGGCATGGCCAAGCGTTTGGGCTCTGGCGCCCAGCTATAGCCCAGTGCACTCCTTCTCGCCTCTTAAGCGTATTTTCGATGTATTTGCATCCATTTAGCTCTGTTTCCATCTCCAATTCACCTACACATGAAATAGACTCTATTATGCATATAAAAAGTGTATTTTTATCATTAACGCACATAAAATGTAGGGCATGTAACATGTTAAACCATGAATTCTAGCCTCGCATCACATTACTATGAAGTTGAGACGTCTTATTCATTAAGCATTAATCAAAAAGGGCCATATCTTATAAATAAAGCCTATCATAAACAAAGGCTTATATTTTGTACAAACACCGTGCCTACTATAAAAAGGTTCGAGTGATTTTAGAATTTTCATGCGAAAGTTTAGAGGTAAAACTAAAAACCTCCAAAAGCAAGACATGCAAAAGACTTAAGAGCAAAACAGAAGCTCAAAACAAAAAAGTCATAAATTGCATTCATATCAAAAAGAACGGCTAAGTAAGAACTAAGTACTAACTAGTACTTAGCCGCATATAATAATTACATTTTTGTGCCCCTAAGTTGTCAGTTAGGGACTTCAAAGATCAAAATTTACCCCCGATGGAGCTGGGGGTAACCACCAATCCAATAAGAAAAACAACAACAAGGAGAACCAATACTTTAATCTTCTTATGGAGGAGGGATGAATTCTTCATAAACAGGAGGAACAGGAGCAATTTGAGGTGAAGATACACGAGCGGCAGAAGTTTCACCATCAGATGGAGAAAGATTAAGACATTGTTGAGTCTTCTCCATAGCCTCTTTTGTTTTAGCTATTGTAGCGCTGAGGTCGAAACCTTCTTAACTCATCTCTGTCAAGGTATCAAGGCGAGAATTCATATACGCCCAACTTACATCAACAACATCCACTTCTTCAAGATTGGTATATTATTTTGCCCAAATTTGAAGCTCGGCTTTTAACCCATCTTTCTCCGCTTCAGCAGCTTCATGGCAGCCCTCAGAGGTACGATCTACTCCTCCAAAATTTAGACTATATTTAAAGCATTATGTAGTTCTTCTTGGGTCCGGGAGAGTGATTGTACGAGCTCGCCAGAATATACCTCCTTATGCCCTAGAAAATCCTTCAAGTTCCTGATCTCCTCCGAGGCTTGAGACAGTTGTTCAGCAAATGAGGATTCTAGAATGCTCTTATCCTTATCAGCCTGGTTTGAAGAAGCCTTCTCCACTGCCAGGTCCCCTGCCGTAATCCTCAGTTGTCTTTTCAAGGTATTCCTCTCCTTCTCTAAGGCATCCATATCAATTCTCAAGTTATCATAATGTGCCCTTAGATTACCAAGATCAGCCTGCAATTCTCTTGTTTCCTGATCCGAATTCGAGATCCTCTTCATAAGCTCCATACCAATAAGGTTGATCTACAAGAAGAAAACCAATTAGATATGATAAATTATTTAGACATGGTAAAATTCACATGTGGAAATAGAATTGCACCGTACCTTCAAGGAGGTATGCACCACTTCATTGGCCCAAGTAAGGGCTGTATGGCTAGCTAGCTTGGTTTTCTCCGTGGGACCTATCAAAGGTTTGAGCCATACCTCGGGCTCACCTGTCTTTTTGAAAAGACTTCCCTCAGCTGGAACATCTATCATCACTCTCCGCATCTCCCTGCTGGAAGACCCTACTTCCCTAATGGAAGGCATTGGAGCAGGCATGGATGGGACAATAACAGGCACTGAGGGTTGGTGAACTGAAGAAGTCACGGTAAAAATAGCATGCACAGAAGATTGAAGAATTGAGGAAACCGCATCTAAAGATACGACATAAACCGTAATATGTATAGGAGCGGAAGAAACACGAGTAACCAATGAAACATCTTCTCTTAAAGAGTCAGGAAAAACAGTAGCTAAAGGAACATCATCAGGAGCAAGATCAAAACCTTCATGGAACAATTACTCAACAAAGTCATGAACAAGGGATAGCGAAACGTTTTCAGAGGTTAAGGGTATAACTGCATACACGGAAGGCAAAGTCATGGGTGTAGACTCGTTGTCCAAAACCACCCGCCTTCTCCGTGACCTGTGCACCAAAGCACCCTCCTTTTCATCTTCTTCTTCAAAACGGGACTCACCCACTTTCCTCTTCGAGGAAGACGAAATAACAATAATCTCTTGGGCCTGGGCCAGAGACATCTTTGGAACAGACGAAGCGGACACCCTACGGGCAGAAAACCCTATCAAAAAAAGGAAGATTAAGCGAGAATAAAAGAAGGTTCTAGCAAGAAAAGAAGTAAAAAAAAATAAAAAATTCACTTACCCGTGGGTCTTTACATGCCAACCGTACTTCCCAGCGAAGTACTTCCAAGACCTTTCTTCTAATGGAGCGACAGACAACAACTTTTCTACCTAGTCATGGAGACCGGAGACATTCTCAACAGTACCGATGATTGCTGGAAGAAGAAAAAATAGATACGGTGTTAATAAAACACCTCAAATAAAAACAAATGCGAACCAAAAATGTACTTACATGCACGATTCCACTTCTCAGGGAAGGGAATGTTCTCTTCACCCACTAAACCAGAAGTGGGAACAAAGACAAACCGGAGGTACCAACCTCTGTCCTTGTCATCATCAGGGGTTACCAACATTCTCTTATTTCAAGCAGCCAGAATAAAAACCCCTTGACGAAACATGACATGAGAGTAAAGATGAATAAGATGGTTGAAATTAAAAAGAACTGAGGTTAAGGAAGCGAAACTCCTAAGACACGCGACCACTTGCCACACAAGCGGACCAACTTGTCTCAAACAAATATCGAAGAAATGATAGAACTAGATTATGACTGGATCAATGGGAGGTCTAAACCCTAGTGTAAAACGATACGTATAAACAAAAGAATAACCCATCTTATAAGACGTTATTCTTTGATTACCGTTCGGAACATAAACAGGGAAATCAAACCTCCAAGAACAATCCCTACGTACCAGGGAATATGGCCCTCAGTAATAAGGGTTGAATACCTCTCAACACTTTCTAAAGAAGAAGACTGGTCTACAAGAACTGGTTTTCCCTAGTAAAGACAAATTCAGCAGGATTAATTTCATCAACTTTAGGTTCACGAAGATGATCGTCTTTACCTCTAGATGAAGAACGATAAGACTTAGCCCTAGGAGAAACTAAAGACCTAGCGGGAGGAGGAGAAATTATATGAAAGGAAGAAGAACCTCTGGAAGGAGTGGATCCTAAACACCTTAATCTACTGCCCATCCGACTCCTAGTCGGGGCAGAAGAAGGTGTTAAGTTTTCCACATCTATTATTCTTTTAGGCTGATTTGATGAAGACATGTTTACAAAGGCAATGGAAAATTCTTTACAAATAAATGAGACAAGTTATAAAATGTTTTGTGGAAGTAAAGAAAGAAAGAATGGTATTTATACTTGAAGATGATCGTCAAAAATGGGAAAAATAATGATGAAAAGTCATAATTAAAGGTGTCACTTCGGGACTGATGCAGCCGCAAAAAGCCCTAAAAGGTGTCGAGTAAATGCAGAAACAATCCGAGAGGACACGTGGTATGAGCATTAAATGGAAGTGACAAACGATGCCTATGTTCATAAATATATGCGATGTTTCGAGGCAAAGCAACGGCAAAATATTCCCGCCATAAATGAGTATCCACTTACCAAATATTAATTGGTAAATATATGGTAAGTGGGAGGACTATCTGTATTGGTAAAAAAGAGTTTCACACGTAAGCCAACTGTTGACAACTCAGCTAGTTATTTGGACACAGGAGAACACGACAGCTGGATGTGATTCTTTGAAGAGGTACGAAACAAAGAGGCACGATTCAATAAACCCTCGAGCTCATCAGCCACGGGAAACTCGCTCTAATCGAGACAAGTAAGGGACACGGTCAGAGTGAATCTAGACAGAGTTATGGATAGATTCAGGAATCCCCAATAAAAAGCCCAGACATTATGTAACTTTCACATAACAGTTACGATTGCCCTTGGTAACGCCTCATTAATGTAATAATTAGTCATTAATGAGAAACTATTGCAAGAACCAAACGTTATATTCAGAAACCTCCAATATAAAGGAAGGAGATATAACTTGTAAGAGCATCTGATTTTCGAATACAATCTACTTTGCTTTTCTATATTTCTGCAATATTGTCTATTACTCGTTTCTCTTTATTTAGTATTATTTCCTTGATTATCAGTAACCTGTGTTCATCCTGGAAATAACTTTGGTCAAAGGATCTAATTCTTTGGTTAAACAATTTATATCATCGAAATTTATAGTTTAGGCTAAGTGCAACTAAGGAAAAACAGGAGTTTCACTAAACATTTTGCATAGAATTTCAAGTAGACAGTCAAAACACGTAGGCATGCTTTTCTAACCTAAATAAGGTAATTACACATACTAGTGTAGTTCAAACAACACAGTTTATGATTTAGTGAAAAATGGAGTTCTACAACAATAGCCCATGTACATACTAGTCACCTCGCGTACACGACGCTCATATATCAAAAAGTATCAAAACTCATAAGGGGAAGTTCCCCCACACAAGGTTAGACAAGCCACTTACCTCGAACCACGCTCAAATCAATATGAAACCATGCTCTTGCCACGAGTATCCAACTCCGAATGGACCAAATCTAAGAAAATCAATCACATAACATAAATATAGCTACGAGTAACTATTTTAGCCAATGAATTCGAAGCTAAGACAAGAAATTAGAAAAACGCCTAAAAAACCTCCCCGGACCCACGACTCGGAATCGGGTAAAATTTACCAATTTAGAACACCCATTCACTCATGAGACCACTCATACAAAAATCATCTAAATCCGATGTCTAAAACCCGTTAAAAACTCAGAAATTCTATTGGGGAACTTTCCCCCCATTTTCCCAACTTTTCCATCCATGTCCGAATTTAAACGGAGAAAACGACTATAGATTAATGAAATACAATAAAAAATAAGATAGGAATTGTTACCCCAAAGTTTTGTCTGAAAATCCCTCAAGAAATCGCCTTCTCCCCAGCTTAAAATAAATTTATTGTGAATTGAACATAACCCTCAGTTTTGCTCCTTTTCTGACCAGCGATCTTCGCACCTGCGGGCTATGGGTCACAACTGCGACGCCGCACCTGTAGAAAATCCCTCGCAGGTGCGGAAATCACTAAAGGAGGTTGGTTCCATATCTGTGGAAAGGGGGCTGCACATGTGCGTGCGCGCCTACGGAGCATTGTACGTACCTGCGGTCTTCATCCGCGCCTGTGAAGCCTTGGGCGCATCTGCGAGCATTGTAGATGAAAAACATCCTCGCACCTGCGACCCCTGGTCAAGCTTCCAGCTTCCTCTCATGCGCCTTTCCCTTCGCACGTGCGAGTCCGCACACTCGGTCTCCACTCCGCAGGTGCGAAACACCAGACAGCAGAAATCTTCAGCAACTTCCTAAGTCAAAAAATTCATCCGTTAAGCATCTAAAACACACGCGAGGCCCCCGGGACCTCAACCAAACATACCAACCAATCTTAAAATACTATACAGACTTAGTCGAGCCTTCAATCACATTGAACAACATCAAAAACACGAATTATGCACGGATTCAAGCCTAAGGAACTTTGAATTTTCCAAATTTTACAAACAACGTCGAAACACATCAAAGCTTGTCGGAATGAATCCAAGTTTTACACACAAGTCAAAAATTAAACTACGAACCTACTCCCACTTCCAGAATTCCATTCTGGGCTTGATATCAAAATTTCCACTACCGACCAAAATCGCCAAAATCCAACTTTTGCCAATTCAAGTCTAAATCTACTACGGACCTCCAAACACATTGTGGGCGCGCTCCTAAGTCCAAAATCACCCAAAGGAGCTATAAGAACCATCAAAATTCAAATCTGAGGTCGATACACACAAGTCGACATCCGATTGACTTTTCCAACTTAAACTCCCAAATAAGAGACTAAGTGTCTCAATTCGTTTTAAAAACTCAACACGAACCCTTCCGGCAACCAATATAGTAGAATAAGACATGGAAAAACCAGTTAATGGGTGATCGGGGCTCTAACTCTAAAAATGACCAGCCGGGTCGTTACATCCTCCCCCTCTTAAGACAATCATTCATCCTCGAACGAGTATAAAGATGTACTTGAGCTGTGAACAGATAGGGGTAAAGGCTGCGCATATTCCGCTCAGTCTTCAGAGTCGCCTCCTCGAACGGCTTGCCCGTCCACTGGACCTTTACTGAAGGAATGTTCTTTGACCTTAGCCTTCTGACCTGTCTGTCCAAAATAGCCATTGTCTCCTCAACATAAGATAGATCATTGTCCAGCTGGACTGAGCTGAAATTCAATACATGAGTTGGATCACCGTGATTGCAGAGCATAGAAACGTGGAATACTGGATGGACTCCTGCTAGGCTGGGAGGTAAGACAAGCTTACAAGAAACCTCCCCAACATGCCGCAATATCTCAGAAGGACCAATGTACCTCGGGCTCAGCTTTCCCTTCTTCCCGAACCTTATGACGCCTTTCATAGGATACCCAGAGCAAGACCCGCTCTCCAACCATGAATGCTAAATCGCGAACCTTCCGATTCGCATAATTCTTCTGTCTATACTGGGTTGTAAAAGACTATCCTGAATCACCTTCACCTTATCCAGGGCATCCTGGACCAAGTCTGTACCCAACAATCGAGCCTCGCCCGGCTCAAACCAGCCCACTGGGGATCGATACCGCCTACCATACAGAGCCTCATACGCTGCCATCTGAATGCTAGAATGATAATTGTTGTTGTAGGAAAGCACCGCAAGTGGAAAGAACTGGTTCCATGACCCTCCAAACACCATCACACAAGCATGGAGCATATCCTCAAGAATCTGAATCGTGCGCTCGGACTACCCCTTCGTCTGAGGGTGAAAGGTTGTGCTCAGCTCCACCCTAGTACCCAAATCCTGTTGTACGGCTCTCTAGAACTGTGACGTGAACTATGTAACTCTATCTGAAATGATAGAAACTGGGACACCATGAAGGCGGACAATCTCTCTGATGTAAATCTCAGCCAATCTCTCTGAAGAGTAAATAGTCATTATTGGGCTAAAATGAGCTGACTTGGTCAGCCGATCCACGATCACCCAAATAGCATTGAACTTCCTCAATGTCCGTGGAAGTCCAACTACAAAATCCATGGTGATCCACTCCCACTTCCACTCTGGGTCTCTAACCTCTAAAGTAAGCCATTCGGTCTCTGATGCTCATACTTGACCTCCTGAAAGTTGAGACACTTCATCCTCCTCAACCAGTAGTACTGTCTCAAATCCAGGTACATCTTCGCGGCACCCAGATGGATGGAATACCACGAGTGTTGGGACTGCTCAAGAATCAAGTCCCGAAGCCTATCCACATTGGGCACACATATCTGGCCCTGTATCCTCATCGCGTCATTATCACCAATAGTCACATCTCTAGCCTCACCTCGCCGAACCCTGTCCTGAAGGACTAGAAGATGGGGATCATCATATTGGAGCTCCCTGATGCGGGCATAAAGAGAAGACCGAGCGACCACACAAGCCAATACTCGACTCGGCTTTGAAATATCCAATCTCATGAACTGACTGGCTAAGTTCTAAACATCCAATGCTAAGGGCCTCTCTGTTGCCGAAAGATATGCCAAACTCTCCGCCTGCCATATCTTCCAGCCATGAACAATGACTGATAACTCAAGATCAAGGACATGATAATTCTTCTCATGCACCTTCAGCTGTCTGGACAAGTAGGCAATCACCCTAGCGTCCTACATCAATATCGCTCTAAGACCTATCCTCGAGGCATCACAATAGACAGTGTAAGACCTCAAGCCTGTAGGAAATTCCAAAACTGGGGTTGTAGTCAAACCTGTCTTGAGCTTCTGAAAGCTCTCCTCACACTCCTCGGTCAACCTGAACGGAGCACCCTTCTAGGTCAGCCTGGTCATAGGTGCTGCAATAGATGAAAACCCATCTACAAAGCGATAGTAGTATCCCGCCAGACATGGAAAACTGTGAATCTCCGCAGCTGATGATGGTCTAGAATAATTCTGCACTACCTCCACCTTTTTCGGATCTACCTTGATCCCGTTACAAGACACTACGTGACCCAAGAATGCCACTGAATCGAGCCAGAATTCACACTTAGAAAATTTTGCATACAATCTCTTCTCCCTCAAAGTCTGAAGCACGGTCCTCAGGTGTTGCTCATGATCTTCCTGAGACCGGGAATATACCAGAATATCATCCATAAATACAATGACGAAAAAATCAAGATAAGGCCAGAACACACTGTGCATGAAATGCATAAAGGCTGCTAGGGCATTGGTCATCCAAATGACATGACAAGAAACTCATAATGACCATATCTGGTCCTGAAAGCAGTCTTTGGGATATCCGGCTCCCGAAATCTTCAACTGATGATAGCCAGAACGTAAATGATCTTGGAAAACACCCTGGCACCCTATAACTGATCAAAAAAATCATCAGTGCGAGAAAATGGATTCATGTTCTTCACTGTAACCTTGTTCAACTGACGTTAGTCAATACACATACTCATGGAACCATCCTTTTTCTTTACGAGCAAGACAAGAGCTCCCCAAGGTGACAAACTGGGCCTAATGAAATCCTAATCAAGCAACTCCTGCAACTGCTCCTTCAACTGCTTGAACTCAGGAGGAGCCATACGGTAAGGAGGAATAGATATGGGTTGAGTGCCCGTCAACAAATCAATGCCAAAATCAATATCTCTGTCGGGCGTTATGCCCGGAAGATCAGCTGGAAATACATCAGGGAAGTCCCTCACTATGGGTGATGACTCAACTGTAGGGGTATCAAGACTGACATCTCTCACATAGGCCAAATACGCATCACACCCCTTCTCAACCATTCGTTGAGCCTAAAGAAATGAAATGAACCTGTGAGGAGCATATTCTAAGGTACCTCTCCACTCTAATCGTGGTAAGCCTGGCATAGCCAGCCAGCGTCACGGTCTTAGTGTGACAATAAACAAGAGAATAATGGGGTGACAACTAGTCCATGCCCAAGATAACATCAAATTCTACCATACTGAGCAATAATAAGTCGACTCTGGTCTCAAAACCACTAAGAGCAATCAAACACGACTGATATACGCGGTCCACAACAAGAGAATCTCCCACAGGAGATATACATAAACAGGGGAACTAAAAGAATCCCGAGATACCCCAAAATATGGAGAAAAATAAGAAGACACAGATGAATACGTAGAGCCTGGATCAAATAATACTGATTCATCTCTATGACAGACGAGTACAATACCCGTGATGACAGAATCTGAAGTAACTGCCTCTGAACGGGCTAGAAGGGCATAATACCTATCCTGGCACCCCCTTCTAGGGCGACCTAGACCTCCCCGACCTCTACCTTGAGCTGCCTAAGAAGGTGGGGCGGCAACTGGGGCTGGAAGAATGGCCGGAGGACCCAGTGGAGCACGCAGTGGTTGAGAAGTCGGTGGAGGTGCACCCCTCCTGAATCTGGGACAGTCACTAACCATGTGACGAGTATCACCATACTCATAAAAACCCCTCGGAGGACGCGGTGGGTGAGGCTGGCTCGAACCTGGCCTGCTGGACTGACTATTAATAGCACATCGAGCAATATGCACACTAGATACTGGTGGTGCGTAATAAGGCTCCTGAGATCTAGGAGGAGTTAGAGCACCGCTGGCTACTGGAAGATCTGAATGAATAGGGCGACTCACAAAACCCCTACCATGGCATGTTGTTGGCGCACGAGCTCCTGAAAAATGACCAGTCTCTCGAGACCTCTTGGCCTCTCTCTCTCCTCTCTGTCTCGGGCAAACATGCCCTCCACTCTCCTGACAATAATCACGGTCTGCTGATAAGTGATATCCATCTCTAACTCCCTGGCCTTACTGGTCTGAATATTGGGGTGGAGCCCTTCAATGAAGCGACAAACCCTCTCTCTGACTGTAGAAACAAAGTCCGTGCATGTCGAGCCAACTCACTGAAACAGACTGCATACTCCGACACAGTCATAGCACCCTGACGTAGCTGCTCAAACTCAGCGCACCAAGCATCCCAGAGGATCTGAGGGACATACTTACGCAAAAACATATATGAGAACTGAGTCCAAGTGAGTGAGGCTGCCTCGTTCGGACTACTCGACTCATAGGCACGCCACCACTGATATGTCGCTCCCCTAAGTTGGAAAGTGGTGAAAGAAACCCCACTCGTCTCCACTATGCTCATAGTACGGAGGATACGATGACACTCCTCAAGAAAACCCTGAGCATCATCCGAAGCTAGTCAAGTGAACATAGGTGGGTAGTACTTCTTGTACCTCTCAAGTTTTAGCTGGTATGCCTCAGAAGAAGCTACCCAGGTCTCATATTGAAATGTAGCCACTGGGGGCATAGGAATAATCTATGGGGCCTTATCAACCAGGACCCTCTGCTTAGGAATGCTGACTGCGGGAGTCTGTGCCCCTCCCCCCGCCTGCGATGTGGCGGGAGCTATCGGAATCTACTCAGCCTGAGCCAAAGTGCTGAACATGCTCATGAACTCAGCCAAGGTCTCCTGGAGGGATGGAACAACAATAGGAATTTCCAGTGCCGGCCATACAGCTGGAGTTTCTGGGAGCTCTTCTGTCGCAGCTCACGCCAGTGCTCGGGCTACACCGCGTGGTCGTCCTCTACCCCGACCACGGCCTCTGGCGGCTCTGGCAGGGGGCTCGGGTGCCTCGGTCTTCCCGGTACGGGTCCTCACCAATTGTGAGAAAGAATTGAATATAAATTTTATAATTTTGATGTCAGTAACTCCCACGACAAGGAAATCAAGAAGTATGATTGTTCTTAACAGTTCTATATCCTCTCGAAGATCGGTACAGACGTCTTCACACCGATCCGCGAGACTCTAATAAACCGACCTGTGACTCACGATGCCTATGAACCTAGATCTCTGATACCAACTTGTCACGACCCACTTTTTCCCCTCTGAAGGACGTCGTGACGGCACCCATTCGTTACGACTAGGTAAGCCTATTAACATTGGAATAACCTTAAAGTAGATAATAATAAGAACCAACTAAACTTCAAAATTACTATATAAAGGTAAAAATGCCGTTCGACATATACAAGTAACCCAATTTGCCAATTATATGCAACACTTTCCGAAACACGGAACCATGAGTCACAAGCTCTACGAAAACTATCTACAGTCTGCTATACAAGAGTCTAAGAAGTACAGGAGGGAAAAACAAATAAAGATAGATGGGGACTCTGAGGATATGCAGACGCGTGCAGATATACCTTGAAGTCTCTGGTGGCTGTTGTTGCTAGCTAATTATGAGGCGGACGTGAGGTACCTGGGTCTGCACATGAAAACATGTGCAGGAAGGGCGTGAGTACACAATAATGGTACTAAGTAAGTGCCAAGCCTAGCCTCGGTCGAGTAGTGACGAGGTCAGGTCAGGGCTCTACCGATATAAATGTAATGAATGAAAGCAGTAAGAGATATATATACTACAGTAAAATAAAAGTCAAAGAAAGCCCTCAGATCAGAACAAAGGAATAACAACATGGGAATCTCCCAGGATACTGTCCTTTAGTCCCAAAGTAAATATGCAGTACAGGGGGATCTTCCGGAATTCGTCCGTAGTCCCAAAGTAAATATGCAATACAGGGGGGATCTCCTGGAATACGTCCGTAGTTCCAAAAATAAATATACAGTGCTGGGGGATCTCCCGGAATACGTCTGTAGTCCCAAAATAAATATGCAGCTCAACCAATAACACACCGGTTATAACATCGAAATTTATAATTTAGGCTAAGTGCAACTAAGGAAAAACAGTAGTTTCACTAAACATGTTGCACATAATTTCAAGTAGACAGTCAAAACACGTAGGCATGCTTTTCTAACCTAAAAAACGTAATTATACATACTATTGTAGTTCAAACAAGGAAAAAATGTTTATGATTTAGTGAAAAATGAATTTTTACAACAATAGTCCGTGTACGTACTCGTCATGTACACCGCGCTCATATATCAAACAGTACTAAAAATCCTAACAGGAAGTTCCCCGACACAAGGTTAGGCAAGCCAGTTAGTTCGAACCACACTCAAATCAATCTGAAACCACACTATTGCCACGAGTATCTTACTCTGAATGGACCAAATCTAAGAAAATCAATTACATACCGTAAATACTACGAGTAACTATTTTAGCTAATGAATTCGAAGCTAAGACAAGAAAATAGAAAAACGCCCAAAAAGCCTCCCCCGGTCCCACGACCCGAAATTGGGTAAAAGTTACCAATTTAGAAAACCTATTTAATCACGAAATCACTCGTACAAAAATCATCTAAATCCTATGTCTAAAACCCGTTCAAAACTCAGAAATTCGATTGGGGAACTTTCCCCCAATTTTCCCAACTTTTCCATCCAAATCCGAAATTAAATGGAGAAATGACTATAGATTAATGAAATACAATCAAGACAAGTTAGGAATTGTTACTCCAAAATTTTCTCTGAAGATCCCTCAAGAAATCGCCTTCTCCCGAGCTTAAAATCAAATTTGTATGAAATGAACATAAACCTCAATTCTGCCCTTTTCTGCCCAATGATCTTCGCGCCTGCGGGCTATGTGTCGCACCTGCGACGCCGCACATGTGGAAAATCCCATGCAGGTGCGGAAATCACTAAAAGGGGCTGGGTCTACATCTGCGGAAAGGGGGCTGCACCTACGCGTGCGTGCCTGTGGAGCACTGTCCGCACCTGCGGTCTTCATCCACACCTGCGAAACCTTGGGCGCATTTGCGAGCATCGCAGATGCGGAACATCCTTGCACCTGTGACCGTTGTTCAAGCTTCCAACTTTCGCGCCTGTGCCTGGTCCTCCAAATGTGCGAGTCCACACCTGCGGTCTCCACTCTGCAGGTGCGAAACACCAGACACCAGAAATCTTCAACAACTTCCTAAGTCAAAAACTTCATCCGTTAATCATGCAAAACACACCCGAGGCCCCAAGACCTCAACCAAACATTCCTACCAATCCTAAAATACCATAAGGACTTAGTTGATCCTTCAAACCACATGAAGAACATCAAAAACACGAATTATGCACGGATTCAAGCCTAAGGAACTTGGAATTTTCCAAATTCTACAAACGACGTCGAAACATATCAAACCTTATGCTAATGACTCCAAATTTTATACACAAGTCAAAAATGACTCCACACAGCGGAATTCTATTCCGGTCTCGATATCAAAATTTCTACCGCCGACCAAAATCGCCAAAAATCCAACTTTCGCCAATTCAAGCCTAAATCAACTACGGACCTCCAAAACACATTATGGACGCTCTCCTAAGTACAAAATCACCTAACGGAGCTAACGGAACCATAAAAATTCAAATCCGAGGTCGATACACACAAGACAACATCCGGTCGACTTGTCCAACTTATACTCCCAAATAAGAGTCTGTCTCAATTCGTTTCAAAAACTCAACAGGAACCCTTCCAGCAACCAAAATACCAGAATAAGATATGGGAAAAGCAGTTAATGGGGATCGGGGCTCTAACTCTCAAAACGACCGGTCGGGTCATTACATAAATATCTTACTTAGATTATAATATACATTAATATATACAAAATGTATATATATATATATATATATATATATATATAAAATATTTCGAATTAACACATATAAAATATACAAAAAATATACATAAAAAATACATCTTCAATTAAGATGACACTTAGATATGTGAAATATACATAAAAAGTATATCTTAAATTTAATTAAGATGGTATATAAATATACAATATATATATATATATATATATATAAAGTACATCCTGAATTAAAAAGGCACTTGACATATAAAATATATTTAAAATATACATTAAAAATACGTCTTAAAATAAGATGGAACTTTACAAATAAATATACAAAAATTATATACATAAAAATACATTTTGAATTAAAGTGATACTTGATATACAAAGTGTTTACCTGGAAAATGGTAATTATAATTATATTTGATTTTGTGGTTCTAAAAATGCATGATCTATTTTAATACCCATTGTTTAGGCAGTAGATGATAGGTGAGAAGTGAGAAAACGAAATAAGAGCGAAGGATGATGAGATTATGCAAATCAAGTAGTGGAGAGACGGGGTCTCGAGCTTGGTCGGAATGGGCCTCGAGGTCGAGCTCAAGAGCTTGACAAGGGGCTGTCTAGAATGATATAGCAGTATTGAAGGCCTCGAACATGGCCTAATTGTGATTAATAACGAGTAATAAATGAAGAACAACTAATGAACATAACAAATGAAAGGCAATAAATTAGTGAAACAATTGTAGAGAATGTTCTTGTTCTTGTATTGAATATCATGTGTCTTACAAAGTGACAAGGGTCCCCTTTATATATAAGGGGGAATCCCAACATATTACATGTGTAATTATTACAAAAGAGAGATGGCTGGTACATCCATTTAATGACACGGTATGGGCTTGTACTATTTTGCATACTTGGTCAGCTTTAACCACGTGCCTTTTGGGAGATTCCCGTCTTTCCATGATGGTCTTTGATCTACATTGCTTAGGTGTCGAGACCCCTCGATATGCCTCCTCGATGCTACAACTCGAGTTTCTTCGATCCTTCTGAGTGCCGTAATGATCATAAAATTGGGCTCTCTGGCTTTAGCCGCATACAGATAGTCCCCGCGTTTTTTAGAATGAAGTGTTAAGAAACGGTCTTGGATTCTTGCTTCTTAGATATCCCTATTATGACGTCAGTCCCATCAGAGCATTAAATGACATGACATAAAAAGCTGCGCGAAGGTCGCCGTCAGCACAATTCTCGAGAAGCCCACGAAATGCTATTGGTTCGACCTTTCCGCTCCAAACATGCCCAAAGGGCTTCTATAAATACTTCAATCACTTGCCTTTTCATAATTTTACAATTTCGCGCCCGCCTTTTTTCCTCGCGGAATTGTGTTTCGACATTCATTTGGGACAACTCCCTTCCTTTTGGGAGAGAGGTATGGAAAGTGAAGAGTCGCCACCTAAAAGATTTATGGTGCGTTAGGGCACCTAATGCAAGTAATTCATGAAACCAATCTATGTTACCAGAGATTGGGTAAGGGTTTGAAATTACCTTGAGGGGAAGGTGTTAGGCACCCCTCGAGGTCCACAATGGTGGGTCCCGTCCAAACTTACATAGTAAATTAGTCATTTAACAGATACGCAGTCTAAGCACACATATGTATGTAAGATAAAAGGAGTTTAAAAATGTAAGCAGTCTGAGCAGACATATGTAAATAAGATAGGGGAGTCCTAAGTTATTAGCCTATAGGATCACATCCATACAATGCCCAGTAATCCTTCCTTAACTAGAGGGGTTACACTTGACATTAGCGCACATGTCATCATATCCTTTTACTACCCGAATAACCTCCCCTTAGTTGTTGTATAAGCGATTTTAACTAAACGAACTCTAAGCGTGCATTAACCGTCCCTTCCTTGTGGTCCCGGAGGTGTTTAGGACCTCTATTTTTAGTCAGTGCTAGACTCCTCTAAGGTGTTTAAAAAGGAAAATCTAAGCGATAACAAAGAAACAAATAGGATTGTCAAGTAAGACAACAACTAAGGGCTCATGTTTACCTCCACAAATAAACAGGCAATTAGCACGTCTCAAACATCAAGATTTCAGATGTTTCAGAAAAGTTCCTAGAACATGATATCTAAGTGAGAATGACAAATAGAGAATGTGCAGCATTATGTTAAGGCGAAACGGTAAAGACCTAATCAGTTTGCCTGCTGATTTTAGAACCTGTTGAATCAGGGCAGTCACAAATAAAGAAAACATAGTTTTACAATTTTTGTAAGGACTTAATTACCTATAAGCTTGCCTAGGCGTGGTTCAGGGATACCATATAACATGCTGCCTAAAATGCAAATATAATTCTGGAAATTGACTAAACGAAAACAAACAATTTGAGTTTTAAGACATCATATAAACATTCTTGTCTAGGTGCTGAAATTGCTTTTAAACATTCGTATAGACATGACGGTTATTGATTTAGGCGATGTAGACATGATACAAACATAGTCCTAAAGAAGGATTTCTAATTCACACCAAGGATGGACATTTTTATTAAGCAGATTTACAATGGTAACTTAATAACAAGATTTCTAGGTGATCATGATTATGCTGAAGCGGAATTCCGTAACAAATAAAGTAATGAGCCTACAACATTGCCTAGTATGCCAGGTGATCTAAAAGCATGGTAAACATGATATAAACCTAAGCATGATTGCTAATGCAAATAATATAATATGAGCCAAAAGCATGATTTCTAATGCAAGTGAACACAACATAGACCTAAAACCAGGGTTTGGAGGAATCTTATGGATTCCTAGGAAGTATGCACACTGGAGGGGCATAACTTAAGTAATCTATGAGCAGGAGTGAGAGTGCTTGACATAGTTGGAATAAATTTTGGACAGCAGTAGAGGAGTAAAACATTTAGGAGTAAAAAATACTTTAAGAACGGACACATTTTGGGAAAACATATTAAGAGTAAAAAAAGACATGTTGAAAAACCTTTTGAAGGAAAAGAAGGTTCAGCAAACAATAACATGGTCACAAAAGCATCACATTGCCCATATTCAAATTCAGTTTGTCAACTAGTTCTAGGTGTAAAAATACTTACAAAAAAGGAGCAGTGGTCGGGGACACATGAATCAGAAACACACAAGAACATGATAAGAGTTAGAGCATACCGAGTAACAGATACATGGAATAGGCAAGGGTTTCTACAACAACCAAATTCACAATAACATACTGACCTAGAGTCTAGGAAGGAACAACATAGGTCTACCAGCCAGGCTTAATGCTAAAATAGTCATGTTAACTAACAACAATAGACAGTAAAACACATAAACTAAGTGTAGGAATGGTCATGCTGAAGATAGGAGTCTAACTACAAAAAATTAGTCATGACAATTGAAGTCAATTAGATAAGAGTCTGAGACACAAAGTAAGCATGCTGGTTGAAGGAAGGAAAAAGGGAAATATGGGAGTACTTAAACTAAAGTAAACATGTTGATTAAAGCAATAAACAAGAAAGGGTGAACTTAAACATACCGATCAAATAGTAAACAAGAAAGAATATAACATTAGGTACATCAGTGGTTAGTCTAATGTAGAAAAGACATGGATATTAAAATGAATAGAGCCCCAGAGAATAATATAGATTTAAACTTCATAGTAGAATGAATCAGTTAAGGAAGCAAAGACAGAAGGTGAAGTAGGCAGTATTTAACAGTCTAGCCTTGGCTTCCAGCCGGCTAAACAAGCAATCAATACAAGTAGCAGAAAGAGAGATGAGAGAAAGTTTGTGTATGTGTGTTGAACTATTGTCCGTGTGTTGAGAGAAAAAACAAGAGTGTATATATAAGAATTTAAGAGTAGAACAAATAAGGTAAAAGAATCAACATTCAGTCAATTAAGGATATCATAGAGTCACAGAATCCAATCACATAAGGGTTCGGAATAAACCTCTCTTAATTAGGGGTAATTGATCAAACGGTAATAACATGGGAGTTTAATTAAGGAAAGAACCCCAATCATACCAAATAAAGGATCAGTATAATCACAAAAATATGCAGGCAATCAGTTAAGGCATAGACGGCCAATTAAATTCATAAACAAGGAAACTCTAACGGAGTAAAGCAATCAGCAAAATTTTCAAAATAACACTGATTTCTAGAAAGAATTACTCAACTTCCAAAAATAGAAATTAGACTAAGTAAAACCTCAAAGAAACATAGAACTTAGCCGGAAAGAGCAGGTTCGAACCCTAACAGAGGTTAACTAAGGAAAAACCACAAAAATACTTGATTTAATCAAGGAACAATGTTTAAGTCCAAAAATAGAGCAAAGTAATACGATTGGTAACACATAAAGTACCCAAAATCGAAGCAAAGGTTTGAAAAATCAGTGTATCACACAAAATAAACAAAGGTTTAAGTATTTTTGCACAAATCAGTCACAAAGACAAAAGAAAAATTAATCAAACACTTAGGACTAAGAAAAATCCTTTGAAAAACAACTTGGGATGAACCCTAATTTAGGAAGAGTCGGAATAATCAGTTAAACCAGAAATTTTCAAAGGAAAAAATGTAATAGTACTCGATTCATCTCAGATCTATACAGATCTGAGAAGGATAGATATTATCAGACTAGGGCTTTCAGAAAAGTAGTAGAGATGAGAGAATAGGTCAAGAGACCATAGATTTGTAACAAAACAAGAGGAAATTCTTACTCACAGTCGAAAAATAGCCTGAGACAGGCTAATAAGCAAAGTTTCAAACCAGAACCGGTTGGGTTCCTTGAGATCTTCTCAAGGATCTAAGAAGTCAAAGAGCCATGGTGTGTAGAAGGCCAGGACTGGCCGGAGAGGGTATAGGAGAACCATAGATATGAGATGTACGCCAGTGACGACATTTAGAACTAGGTTTTGGTCGAGAGAGTTGAGAGAATAGAGAGGTAATGATCGTTGTTGAGGGAGAGAATGAGAGGGTTTGGGGGGTTAGGTCTAGGTTTAATTATGGAAAGGGGGAATATGGACCGTTGATCTAGATTCAATCAACGGTCATGATTGAATGGAGGTATTGGGTCGGGCAGGTGTGTATTTGGGCTTAACGATTTGGGCTAATTTTAAAAAAGGTCTTGGGCTGGTTTGAGGGGTTAAGTCTGAAAACAAAAGGGGCCATTTATTAAATACCCAAGTATTTGAGCAAAAATAATTAACAAATTAAAAAAAAAAAAAATCATGCATAGAAATGTTATAAACTAACTATTCAATATTCCAAAAATACAATGAGCCATTTTCTGGTAAAATAACACAATAATGTATGCATGGGCTGTAATTGTAAAGTTATTACAATTGTAACCAAAAGGTGTAAATCTGGCCATTTGTGAAATAATTTGAACTTAATATGACTATAACTAGCAAAATTAAATCATGAAATGCTATAAAGTCGTTTGTGATGCAATTTGTAATTATTTATATAAATAAAGTACTGGGATAAATTAATTTAAAAAATATAGAAATTATGGAAAAATATCAATTGATGCTAATGCATAGTTTTGAAGGTATATATGCATTTAAAAAATATTATAGGGAAAAATTGGGATTCAACAACTGCACCTCTTTACACGGGAAGGATGAAAGAGTTATTGGGTAAAGATATGATGGCCAATTTTGACCGAGCGAGATGGTTTGAGAGATTTAGGTCGCACTCTTATTTCTGAGCTGCCTACATATCCCTGGTTTTACAAGAATCAGGCCGTGTGTAGTTCTGGATTCATCGGCGGAGTATATCGATGAAGTTACCACAAGGACGGACACGAGATTTCGGGATAGGTGAGAAAAATGGTTATGGTGAGTGGTCAGGTTTGAGATAGTTCGTACAAACTGGAGCGGGATGTCTCCTGCTGGGATATCGGTTGCTCCTCGGGTCACCTGCAAGTAAAATATGCTAGAAGCTTATATTTATGCGGAAATTTAAACATGATGCAGATTCCCTTCGAACCATGAGAATTGTCTTTGGACGGTTGAGGATAATGTCCTTAGACCATGATGTCCTGAGCGATGAATTGTTCAATGAGGGATTCACAGGACATGAAATGATGTTCTCGGGCCATGAAAATGGTGCCTCCGCACCATGACGCTTTTGAATAATGATATGCAAATTTGAGAGATCCTCAGGCCATGACATGGTTTCTTCCGGCTATGAGGATGATGCATTTAGACTATGATTCCTTTGACAAGTTTGGAAATATTTCAGCCTATAAGATGCAATACTATGATGTTAAGAAAAACAAGACAAGGCTTCATATTGTGAAGTTGAGGGCAGAGATTAGCCCGAAAGAAGAGCAAATGGATAGTACCGGAGAGACAGGGCTTAGTCTCTGCAAGATTCGGGACATGGCTCAGTCCCATGCAAGTGAAGGCAGAGCTTAGGCTTATGAAAATATGGAGGCAAGGCATAGCCTCATGCAGATAGAGACAGAGCTTAGTCTCATCCAAGATTCGAGACAGGGTTTAGTCCCATGCAAGTGAAGGAAGAGCTTAGCCTTATGCAAGTATGGAGGCAGGGCTTAGCCTCATGCAGATGGAGACAGAGCTTAGTCGCATGCAAGATTTGGGACAGGTCTTAGTCCCATGCAAATGAAGGCAGAGCTTAGCCTTATGAAAATATGGAGGTAGGGCTCAGCTTCATGCAGATGGAAACAAAGCTTAGTCTCATGCAAGATTCGGGACAGGGCTTAGTCCCATGCAAGTGAAGGAAGAGCTTAGCCTTATGCAAGTATGGAGGCAGGGCTTAGCCTCATGCAGATGGAGACAGAGCTTAGTCGCATGCAAGATTTGGGACAGGTCTTAGTCCCATGCAAATGAAGGCAGAGCTTAGCCTTATGAAAATATGGAGGTAGGGCTCAGCTTCATGCAGATGGAAACAAAGCTTAGTCTCATGCAAGATTCGGGACAGAGCTTAGTCCCATGAAAGTGAAGGCAAAGCTTAGCGTTATGCAAATATGGAGATAGGGCTTAGCCTCATGTAAATGGAGACAGAGCTTAGTCTCGTGCAAGATTCGGGACAGGGCTTAGTCCCATGCAAGTGAAGGCAGAGCTTAGCCTTATGGAAATATGGAGGAAGGACTTAGCCTCATGCAGATGGATATAGAGCTTAGTCTCATGCAAGATTCGGGACAGGGCTTAGTCCCATGCAAGTGAAGGAAAAGCTTAGCCTTATGCAAATATAGAGGCATGGCTTAGCCTTATGCAGATGGAGATAGATCTTAGTCTCATGCAAGATTTGGAACATGGCTTAGTCCCATGGAAGTGAAGGCAGAGCTTAGCCTTATGCAAATATGGAGGTAGGGCTTAGCCTCATGCAGATGGAGACAGAGCTTAGTCTCATGCAAGATTCGGGACAGGGCTTAGTCCCATGCAAGTGAAGGCAGAGCTTAGCCTTATGCAAATATGGAGGAAGGACTTAGCCACATGCAAGATTAAGACAACGCTCAATCCCATGCAAAGAGAACAAATAGTAGGTGATAAAAGAGTATTTATTAGCTGGAAGTGGATTCAGTATCGTTATTTTTATGAAGGTTGTGATTTCGAGGCGTGCATATTCCTTGTTCCTGCATTCAAAGAAAAATCATGAGTTTTGTTAGGGGGAGGTCGGTTCGTGCCTCCGTCGGCTTGCTTGACTTGCTTTGCTCGGTCTGAAGATCCTGTTCAAATCATTGGGGTAGCGTTTGCTAAATAGAGTTATTTCAAAAGCAAGCATGCGTAGTTTTCAAAGTCATAGTAAAAAATATGTTTTTTTAGAAAATTGGTTAGATAAACCAGTGACTGTGACACGATTCGAGATTGTGACTTCTCCTGCCGTAGAAGTTTAAGGGTCCTCCTCAAAATTGTACCCCAGTTAGACGGACAAACATTTCTGATTGTTGTATATGTTGTGATCGGCTGAACTTGCTTCGGAATTTTGAGGGCCCTCCTCAAAATTCTGCCCTAGTTTCTGATGGTGGGGAAAATTAAACTTTTATTGAATTGTGACCGAACCCACAGGTCTGCCTACATATCACCTATTTAACGGGAATCCGGTCGAGCGTAGTTCAATTTGAATCATTTGCGGAAACATAAATAATTACACATAGTATCGCTTGACTGCATCTGAATTGATTGGTTTTGGCTAGAATTCTCTGTCCATTTCTGTGAGTATGACGCTCCTCCCATCAATACTCTGTGAAACATGTAAGGACCTTGCCAGTTGGGAGAGAATTTCCCTTTGGCTTCATCTTGATGCAGGAAGATCTTCTTCAACACCAGCTGCACCGGTGTGAACTGTCTTGGCTTGACCCTTTTGTTGAAAGCTCTGAAAATTCTGTTCTGATAAAGCTGGCCGTGACATACTGCATTCATCCTCTTTCGGTCTATGAGGGCTAGCTTCTCATAATGGTTCCTTATCCATTCTACATCGCTGAGCTCAGCTTCTTGTATGATCCTCAAAGAAGGAATCTCCTCTTCGGCAGGAATAACAGCTTCAATACCGTAAACCAGTAAGTAGGGAGTTCCCCCTTTGATATGCGGACTGTGGTACGGTATCCCAGTAAAGCAAATAGTAGCTTCTCGAGCCATTGTTTGTGATTTTTCAGTATCTTCCTATTATTCTTGTTGGCGGCTTCTACAACTCCATTCATTTGAGGTCTATAGGTTGTGGAATTCTTGTGTTTGATTTTGAAGGTCTCACACATGGCTTTCATCAGATCACTATTGAGATTACCGGCATTGTCAGTGACGATGGACTCCGGAACTCCGACTCAGCAAACAATCCAGTCACGGATAAAATCTTCCATGACTTTCTTAGTCACTGCCTTTTAAGATGCTGCTTCGACCCATTTGGTAAAGTAATCAATAGCTACCAAGATGAACCGCTGCCCATTTGAGGCGGTGGACTCGATTGGACCAATAACATCCATTCCCCAGGCGGCGAATGGCCAAGGTGAGCTTGTTGCATTGAGCTCATTTGGCAACACTTTTATCATATCTGCATGTACTTGACATTGGTAGCATTTTGGAGATACCGGATGCAATATGTCTCCATGGTTATCCAGAAATAACCGGCCTTGAGTATCTTCTTGGCCAAGACAAAACCATTCATATGCGGGCCATAGGTTTCGGCATGTATCTCTTCTAGTAACTTAAAAGCTTCTTTCGCATCGACGCACCTCAACAATCCCAAATCAGGAGTTCTTCTATATAGGGTTCCTCCGATGTGGAAGAAATTGTTGGACAATCTCCGAAGCATGCGTTTCTGAGTATGGTTTGCATGCTCCGGGTATTCCCCTTTTGTTAGATACCTTTTCATGTCGTAGAACCAAGGTTTCCCATTTTTTTCTTCTTCAACATGAGCACAATATGCCGGCTGACTATGGATCCTTACTGGGATAGGACCAATGAAGTTCTTGTATGGATGTTGTATCATTGATGACAAAGTGGCCAATGTGTCGGCAAACTCGTTCTGAATCCTGGGGACATGCCGAAACTCTATCTTTGTGAACCTCTTTCTCAATTCATGTACATGGTTCAGATATGGTAGTATCTTGGAATTCTTGGTGGCCCATTTTCCTTGTACCTGGTGCACAAACAAATCTCAATCGTCGATTACCAACAGCTCCTGAATATTCATGTTGATCGCCATGTTGAGTCTTAGGATGCAAGCTTCATATCTGCCATGTTATTGGTGCAGGGAAATTTGAGTTTAGTAGATACCGGATAATGTTGGCCAGTTTTCGATAACAAGACAGCTCCAATACCGACTCCTTTGAAATTTGCCGCTCCATTAAAGAACATCCTCCAACTATCATAGGATTCAACAATGTCCTCCCCTATGAATAACACTTCTTCATCAGGAAAATACGTTTTCAGGGGTTCGTATTCTCCTTCCACAGGGTTTTCAGAAAGATGATCTGCCAGTGCCTGTCTTTTGACTGCTTGCTGAGTTACATAAACAATGTCGAGCTCACTCAACAGGATTTGCCACTTAGCCAGCTTGCCAGTGGGCATCGGGTTTCGACATTCATTTGGGAAAACTCCATTCCTTTTAGGAGAGGGGTATGGAAAGTGAAGAGTCGCCACCTAACGGATTTATGGTGTGTTATGGCACCTAATGCAAGTAATTCATGAAACTAGTCTACGGTACCAGATATTGGGTAAGAGCTTGAAATTACCTTGAGGGGAAGGTGTTAGTCACCCCTCGAGGTCCACAATGTTGGGTCCCGGCCAAACTTACTTAGTAAATTAGTCATTTAATAGATAAGCAGTCTAAGCACACATATGTAAGTAAGATAAAAGGAGTTTAAAAAGGTAAGCAGTCCGAGCACACATATGTAAATAAGATAGGGGAGTCCTAAGTTATTAGCCTATAGGATCACATCCGTACAATGTCCGGTAATCCTTCCTTAACTAGAGGGGTTACACATGACATTAGTGCACAGGTCATCATATCCTTTTACTACCCGATTACCATCCTCTTAACGGTTGTATAAGCGATTTTAATTAAACGAACTCTAAGCTTGCATTACACGTGCCTTCCTTGTAGTCCCGGAGCTGTTTAGGACCTCTATTTTTAGGCAGTTCTAGATTCTCCTAAGGTGTTTAAAAAGGAAATGCTAAGCGACAAGAAAGAAACAAACAGGACTGTCAAGTAAGACAACAACTAAGGGCCCATGTTTACCTCCACAAATAAACAGGCAATTAGCACGTCTCAAACATCAACATTTCAGATGTTTCAGAAAAGGTCCTAGAACATGATATCTAAGTGAGCATGACAAATAGAGAATGTGCAGCATTATGTTAAGGCGAAGCGGTAAAGACCTAATCAGTTTTCTTGCTGATTTTAGAACATGTTGAATCTGGGCAGTCACAAATAAATAAAACATAGTTTTACAATTTTTTTAAGGCCTTAATTACCTATAAGCTTGCCTAGGCGTGGTTCAGGGATACCCTATAACATGTTGTCTAAAATGCAAACAGAATTCTGGAAATTGACTAAAGAAAAACAAACAGTTTGAGTTTTAATGCATCCTATAAACATGCTTGTCTAGGTGCTGAAATTGCTTTTAAACATTCGTATAGACAGGACGGTTAGTGACTTAGGCGATGTAGACATGATACAAACATAGTCCTAAAGCAGGATTTCTAATGCACACCAAGGATGGACATTTTTATTAAGCAGAATTACAATGGTCACTTAATAACAAGATTTCTAGGTGATCATGATTATGCAGAAGCGAAATTCCATAACAAATAAAGTAATGAGCCTATAACATTTCCTAGTATGTCGGGTGATCTAAAAGCATAGTAAACATGATATAAACCTAAGCATTATTGCTAATGCGAATAACATACTACGATCCTAAAGAATGATTTCTAATGCAAGTGAACACAACATAGACCTAAATGCAGAATTTCTACTGCAAGCAAACACAATTTAAAACTAAAGCATGATTTCTACCTGGTCTCCCTACAAAAATCCATACATGAATCCCTCCCCTTTTCTAATTTCCCCAATATTTGTTTACAAAGGTATTATTAAAGACCATAAATAAATGAATTACATAACAAAAATAAGCTATGATATAGGGAGCCTGCGATAGACATAGTGAGAGTGAGAGTGCTTGAGTGAGAGTGCTTGACATAGTTGGAATAACGTTGGGACAGTAGTAGAGGAGTAAAACATTTAGGAGTAAAAAATACTTTAAGAATGGACACATTTTGGGAAAACATATTAAGAGTAAAAAAAGACATGTTGAAAATCCTTTTGAAGGAAAAGAAGGTTCAACAAACAATAACATGGTCACAAAAGCATCACATTGCCTAGATTCAACTTTAGTTTGTCAATTAGTTCTACGTGTACAAATAGTTACAAAAAAAATGAGCAAGGGTCGGGGACACAGGAATCAGAAACACAAAAGAACATGATAAGAGTGAGAGCATACTGAGTAACAAATACATGGAATAGGCAAGGGTTTCTACAACAACCAAATTCACAATAACATACTGGCCTAGAGTCTAGGAAGGAACAACATAGGTCTAACAGCCAGGCTTAATGATAAAGTAGTCATGTTAACTAACAAGAATAGACAGTAAAACACAGAAACTAAGTGTCGGATGGTTATGTTGAAGACATGAGTCTAACTACACAGAATTAGTCATGCCAATTGAAGTGAATTAGATATGAGTCTAAGACACAAAGTAAGCATGCTGGTTGAAGGAAGTAAACAGGAAAGATGGGAGTACTTAAACTAAAGTAAACATCCTGATGAAAGAAATAAACAAGAAAGGGTGAACTTAAACATACCGATCAAACAGTAAACAAGAAAGAATATAACATTAGGTACATAAGTGGTTAGTCTAATGCAGAAAAGACATGGATATTAACATGAATAGATCCCTAGATAATCATATAGATTTAAAATTCATAGTAGAATGAATGGCATTAGAAGCCGAAACATACCAGTTAAGGAAGCAAAGACAGAAGGTGAAGTAGGCAGGATTTGACAGTCTAGCCTTGGCTTTCAGCCGGCTAAACAAGTAATGAATACAAGTAGCAGAAAGAGAGATGAGAGAAAGTTTGTGTGTGTGTGTTTGAACTATTGTCCGTGTGTTGAGAGGAAAAACAAGAATGTATATATAGAAATTTAAGAGTAGAACAAATAAGGTAAAGAAATCAGCATTCAGTCAATTAAGGAATTCATAGAGTCACATAATCCAATCACATAAGGGTTCGGAATAGACCTCCCTTAATTAGGGGTAATTGATCAAACGATAATAACAAGGGAGTTTAATTAAGGTAATAATCCCAATCATCACAAATAAAGGATCAGTACAATCACAAAATTAAGCGAGCAATCAGTTAGGCATAGATGGCCAATTAAATTCATAAACAAGAAAACTCTAACGGAGTAAAGAAATCAACAAAACTTTCAAAATAACATTGATTTCCGGAAAGAATTACACAACTTCCATAAACCTTACAAAAATATAGAACTTCGCCGAAAAGAGCAGGTTTGAACCCTAACATCGGTTAATTAGGGGAAAACCACAAAAATACTGGATTTAATTAAGGAACAAAGTTTAAGTCCAAGAAATAGAGAAAAGTAATACAACTGGTAACACAGAAAGTACCAAAATCCGAAGCAAAGGTTGGAAAAATCAAAGTATCACAAAAAATCAACTAAGGTTTAAGTATTTTTGCACAAATCAGTCACGAAAACGAAAGAACAATTAATAAACCACTAAGGAGTCAGAAAAAACCTTTGAAAAAAAACTTGGGACGAACCCTAGTTTAGGAAGAGTCTGAATAATCAGTTAAATCAGAAATTTTTTAAACGAAAACATGTAATAGTGCTCGACTCATCTCCGATCTATATAGATCTGAGAAGGATTGATAATATCAGACTAGAGTTTTCAGAAAAGTAGTAGAGATGAGAGAATAGGTCAAGAGACCATAGATTCGTAACAAAACAAGAGGAAATTCTTACTCACATTCGAAAAATGGCCTGAGACAGGCTAATAAGCAAAGTTTCAAACAAGAACCGGTTGGGTTCCTTGAGATCTTCTCAAGGATCTAAGAAGTCAAAGAGCCATGGTGTGTAGAAGGCCAAGACTGACCGGAGAGGGTATAGGAGAACCATAGAGATGAGATATACGCCGGTGATGGATTTTAGAACTAGGGTTAGGTCGAGAGAGTTGAGAGAATAGGGAGGTGATAACAGCGGGTGAGGAAGAGAATGAGAGGGTTTGGGGGGTTAGGTCTAGGTTTAATTATGGAAAGGGGGAATAAGGAACGTTGATCTGGATGATCAACAGTCATGATTGAATGGGGGTATTGGGTCGGGCAGGTATGTATCTGGTCTTAAGGGTTTGGGCTAATTTTAGAAGGGGTTTTGGGCTGGTTTGAAGGGTTAAGTCTGAAAACAAAAGGGGTCACTTATTAAATACCCAAGTATTTGAGCAAAACTAATTAACAAATTATAAAAAATAATTTTCATGCATAGAAATATTTTAAAATAAATATTCAATATTCCAAAAATACAATGAGCTATTTTCTGGTAAAATAACACAATAATATATGCATGGGTTGTATTTGTAAAGCTATTGCAATTGTAACCAAAAGGTGTAAATCTGGCCATTTGTGAAATAATTTGAACTTAATATGACTATAAATATCATAATTAAATCATGAAATGCTATAAAGTCGTTTGCGATGCAATTTTGTAATTATTTATATAAGTAAAGTAATGTGATAAATTAATTTAAAAATTGTAGAAATTATGGAAAAATATCAATTGGTGCTAATGCATACTTTTGAAGGTATATATGCATTTAAAAAATATTATAGGAAAAAATTGGGTATCAACATACAACATCTCCAAGACTTTAGAATTTTACTAAGTGTTCTCTACTCTCATCATCTATTTGTGTTTGATTCTTCATCTTCTTTCTTCAAAAACTTAGTTATAACCATGGCAAAAACTTCCAATACGGTACGTCAAAGGAGGGAGCTGCTTCTGCATCACGCCCATCTAAGGGCAAGTCAAGAACTCCTCCTACCATCGAGCAGTGTATCCCTGGTCCTTTCGACACTGTCTCTGATTTCACAATGGAAAAACCTCCTTCTACACCGGATCGATGTGAGCCCATGTCTCGATATATAAGCGTAGTATTCGATACAGAGAGGGTAATACTCGACTACCGCTGGGGGTAGGCGGCCTGAGTAGAAATCCCTACAGCTGGCGAAAGCATAGTCACGCATAAGGCTGGCTTTCTCAGCGTCTATACATACCCTTTTACTTTAGGTCTCGTAGATTCTTCCTCTCTACCGATTGACCCGGTAATTCTCGACTTTTGTCCTCAATATCGGGTGAGACTTGGTCAGATTTATCCTTCTTTTTGGAGGATTGTATATATGATTCGACACATTACTAACGTGGTCGAGGGAATGACTTTCACCCTAGACCACTTAATCAGATTATACAGCCCTCGTCTCTTCCGAGGGGGCCTAATTAAGCTACACCGTCGATCTGCCAAGGCGTTCTTTGCCTGCATAGACGAGGACAAAGATCGGGGATGGATGAGCCGATTTGTTAGAATCAGAACTTAGGACATCATCCCTACTGATAGAATGTCGTTCCCGGAGGAATGGAATATGAAACGTAAGTATCCCTGTATTGAGTATGTTTTGCCACCTCTCTTTCTCTTGATTGATTTTCTTCTAATTGTGTAGCCACCATTTGGTTCCCCGACGCGGTCCAAGACCTTCTAGGATGGATTAAACTTTTGGATTTCGCTCTCCCATATAACAAACGCGTATGGCGCGATTTGTCTAGAAAGCGTTGGCAGGCTAAGAATCACGGTACATTCTCATTGTTGTTATTCCCTTATTATTTGAAAGTATTCTCGATGGTGGTGAGTTTGATACATCACACATGTGCAGGCCTAGGGGAAGGCGTGTTGATGAGACCACCCACTCCTTGTGAGGAAGAGGTTCTGAAGACTGCAAAGGACAAGAAAAGCAAAAAGGAGGCCTCAACGGAGTCTCCAAAATCCAAAAAGGTAAAGGCTCGGAAACCCAAGATCGATGCCACGGTCCTATCCGTAATGGCCACTGAGAGCCTGCGAGGCGAGGAAGAAAGTGATGATACCTGCCCTTTGGTACAAAGGGAAAAATGAAGCGTTGATTCTTCGAGAGTTATTGGGCGGTCGTTTGTTGAGTTTGAGGTGGCCGATGCGGACCTGCCTCGAGTTGAGGATACCCTGAAGGAGGGGTCGGGCGTAGTCCCCGAGCCGCTCGTCAGATATGGCGTAGTTCGTGTTGATGATCTCAGAGGGCTTGCTACTGGAGATTTTCCGGTTCAGGAAGAAAGCCTCGATGGAGGCTGATGTTGCCGGTGGATTTCACTCGGGCCCGTCGTTTTCTCCAAGGGAGATACGAGCTGCCCAAGACAGGAACCCCGACTTGGGACCTCTCGTGGAGAGGATGACACATTTAGAGACTATTTTGAAGGTGTAGAGGAGGAGACCGATGTCGATGCCCCCGTTGCCCTCGAGGAGGCCGAGACGCTCCAAAAGCAGGTGACTCTTTTGAAATAATATGTCGTTCTTCAACTTTCTACTCTTGCTTTCTAATGTTCTTCCTTTGTGTTGTAGGTCAAGAAGTTGTATGACCAAGCCTTCTCCAAGATGCAAGATGAGTTGACTCATTGTGGAGAGGAGCTTGAGAAGCTTACATCAAAAGCAATCGAGCTGGAGGCTCTATGCGCCTGAAAAGAGGAGGAGTTGATCAACCTCCAGGCAGGCTCGGAGAGGGCCGATTTCATCGAGCAGGTACTCAGGTACCGATAATTTTAGTTGATCAACCTTCTGTGTCTTTCAGATTAGGCAAAAGGATGCCCTGGTGGGGCGGATCCCAGAGGATGGTTTGGCCAAGGACGTCAAAATCCTTGAATTGGTGCGGCTGAATAATGTCGTAGCTTCGGAGAGGCACGCACTTCGAGGGAAGATATCCTCGATTCAAGACCTTCTTCGAGGTGCTCACAAGGAGGCTACTCTACTGTCTGCGGCCAAGTCTGAGGCCGACGAGTTTGTCTCCTCATACAAAAAGGATGCTGCTTTGAATGACCGTGCCATGGAGATATCCGAGAAGGCCAAGCTAAAACTGGCTCGGGCGATTGTCCATGGTCGCTTACAAGCCAGGAGGCAATCCTTCGAGGAAGCGAGCGCTAAAGGTGTCAATATTGCTGTCGATATTGAAGAAACCATGGCCCTGGAGGAAGAATCGGCAGTGTCGACTACGTTTGATGAGGGTTCTGAAAGCGGCTCGGGCAGCAGCGAAGGAGAATAGTAGATTTACCTGCTGTTTTGTTTTTCTCCTTTTCTGTACATGGGAATCGGGGGGAATTTTTTTTAGGTATACCCTTGTAAATACAGTTTTGAAGTAAAATATCTCTTTGTTTCATATCTCCCAAACATTGTCCTGCAATGCTTATGCAAAAGTCAACTTTCAAGCTTGGATTTTAGCTCTTCGGAACCCCAACTTGCAACAATAGCGCCCCTCGAGATCGGACACCTTGTCGAGGCTAGGTCGGAATCGGGGTTTTGATCCCTCGAACGCCGCATGACAGTGTCATTCATATGACATGACCATGAAGTGACCGAGGTGGCCCCGCTGGCACACTTCTCCAAAAGCTATAATAACTTTGCCAGAATTAATTGGCCTTCAAAGTAGTTGAATAGCCGTCGCTTCTTCTATATATATATACTTGCTTCCTCTTCAGTTTAAGTCTTGCATCTTTGAATAACTTAGCTTTCTCTTTAACGTTCTCTCTCTTTTCTCATCTTGCGAAACTGTTTGAGCTTTCTTCCTCTTTGTCTTTGGTTAAGCAGCTATGGCTGCCATGCCCAAATCCATTCACTAAGAAGAGGAAAACCTTACCTATGCATCTTTCCAAGCCGGTGGTACACCGCCGGCGTACGGCGAGTTAACCTCGAGCTGCTTTGCATTGAAGAAATATTTTGCACTAGAGAAAACCGTCGACATCCCAAGGCATAGAGAGCATGCGTCGAGGTTCATCAGATTGATAGAAGAAACCCACCTCGAGGCCGTGAGGAGAGACTACGGCTGGGGGGAAATGTGATGGTGCAGATACCTTCTTGAGAAGAAAATAGTATGGCTTACGCGGAAGGATTCTTGAATGTGTATATGTACAAATTTACATTGGGTCTCCTCAACCGCCTTGTGCTAGAATTTTTCCAAAGGTATCGATTCATTCTGGCTCAAATTCACCCGTCCTTCTTGCGGATAGTATTGACGATGAGGTACTTTACTGAAAAGGTTGTGCTCGAGTTTATCGTTAGCCACCTTATCACATTATATCGGCCCCTGCATTTTCGGGGCTTGATTGTGTTACGATGCTGATCCACCAAGCCCTTTATTGCCAGTGACGACGAGGACCGGAACCGAGGATGGATGAATCAGTTTGTCCGAGTGAGGACCGTCGATATTATTCCTGTAGAGTTGCTGTCGTTTCCCGAGAAATGTAACTTCAAACGTAAGCTGCGCCAAATCTTAGTGCCCTTTGCTTTGGTTGATTTATAAGAATTTTTCTTTCTTTTTCTCAGTGGTACCGTGGATGCCAGAGGAGATCCCCGATCTTGCGGACTGGACTCGGAGGCTGGCAGCTTCATCGTCTTATGATGAACGCAAGTGGCAAGATCTGTCGAAGGGCAAATGGTAAGTAAAGCACCACGGTATGAGCCATGTGATTTCCCTTTTGAGGAATGATTCATTTTATGTGTATTAACTCTGCTACCGCAAATGTTTGTGGATTCTCGGGAGATGAGACCGTTCCCCTTTAAGGAGAGGGAAGGACCGTCAGCTTCGGAGCCGAGGGAGGATAATAAGAGAAAAAGGTCCTCGATGGATGAGGACATTCTCGATGAGGCGGAGCCTGCCCCGAGACATAAAAGAGATGCCATTGCTGAAGAGGACTTCATATGTGTTGGTCATTCCGTGGATATCAGCTCTCCTCGGGAGGGTGGTTCTTCATCTATGGCTCGCACCAGGGGCCCTCCTGAGGTTTCCGAACCTGCTGGTCCTGGGACTTCTAGCCTCGACATAGAGGCTCTAAGAGAAGGAAAGAGCAAGAGTCTTTAACCATCATCTGCTTTCTTCTTCGAAGATACTTTGAGGGACGCTCGGGGCCAGGGGCCGCCTAAATCAAGAGGGGTCTCGAGCGATCATATCTTCATCGAGAGCGGTTCAACTGGGGTCGATGGGACCATGCCAGTAGAAGCACGCTCAACTTTTGAGGAGGCTCAACAGCTCTGCTCCGTGGTGAGTTTCAACTGATTTTGTTGGCTTTTCAGCTATGAATTTTCCTTCTTTGAATTGAAGCTTCTTTTCCGTAGGTCTTTAACAAGCTCAAGTTCGAGCTGCTTCATTATGAGACCAAGTTGCGGGAAGCTTTGGGAAAGGAAAAATATCTCAGGCTCATCTGCAATAAGAAGATGAAAGAGTTGATACATCTTCGATCAGAGATGCATCGAAGTCGTAACTATGAAGGCTATCTCGAGCGTCAGGATACCCTTATCCAGAAAGAGTACATGCTTCCTTTCCACTTTTGGGGAACTAATGTTTCGGTGCTTCAGTTGTAGAGAAAAACGGAAGTGCTAGAATGCCTTTGGGGTGAGGTCTGGCAAGTGAATTCTGAATGCGATGCGTTGAAGGCGCGAATAGGCGTTCATGTTGTGGCCCAAAGGAATGCCATGGACAAAGCCTCTTCCCTCGAGGTACAACCTCGTAATGCTCGAGAAAGTAGTTTGATTCAAACGAGCAGGATTGCCAAGCTCAAGACTGATCTTTTGAATATGAAGGTCGAGGTCGCGGACGCCATGGCTGAAGCTGAAGAAGTTCGAGCGAAGGGCAATAGAAAGGTTGTCGTTTATTTGAAATATGTTGCTGATGCTCGGGCCGAGCTGAGGGGAGCCTTTGATAGAGAGAGGAAGGGTAATGAGTATGCCCGATGCAGGTCTCGGAGGGAGAGCCTCGAAGAGATTCATGCTAGGGGCTTTGAAATCTCGGAAGAGATAAAGAAGGTCGAGGCGGATGAGATCGATGCCAAGTTGTTCCTTTCCTCTTGAGCCGATGCTTATATTTGTAGGCTGCCGTGGGAGCTGGTCCGAGGGGCCATCGAGGGAGATGGTCCGGAGGGTGGACTAGATTTTTGTTCTTTGTTCTTTGTATAAAACTCTTGTGGGAGCGTTGTAAATGTATATTTGTAACACATATATATAAAATTCTTTGGTATTTCTGTTTTTCTTGTTGATAATTAGCCCGATGAATTAGATTTCGAAATGAAACCCTCGGGGTTATAAATTGGCCCTCCGGCTTTTTTAGGCTGGCCCGTGGGCTCTTACGCATTGAGTTAGTATGATCTTTGATGTATCTGGGGACTTGGGCTCTCACGCATTTAGTCGGTACGACCTTTGATGTAGCTGTTGACTTGGGCTCTCACGCATTTAGCCTTGAGGCTCTTTAGTTAGCCATTTAGGGCCTAATCTTCGAGTCGGTTTTTGACTCGAGCTCATCGACCCTTAGGTTTTTATATCGGCCCTGAGGCACTTTGGGTCGGTATGACCTGTAGTTGGCGACTTGTGCTCTTACGCGTTAGGTCGATACGACCTTCGGTGTAGCTGGTGACTTGGGCTCTTACGCATTTGGCCATAAGGCGCTTTAGTTAATCGTTTAGGGCTCAGTCTCCGAGTCGGTTTTTGACTTGAGCTCATCGACCCTTAGGTTTTTCAATCGGCCCTGAGGTGCTTTGTGTCGGTACGGCCTATAGCTGGAGACTTGGGCTCTTACGTGTTAGGTCGATATGACCTTCGGTGTAGCTGGCAACTTGGGCTCTTACGCATTTGGCCCTGAGGCTCTTTAGTTAACCGTTTAGGGCTCAGTCTCCGAGTCGAGTTTCGACTCGAGCTCATCGGCCCTTAGGTTTTTACATCGGCCATGAGGCTCTTTGGGTCAGTACAACCTGTTGCTAGTGACTTGGGATCTTACGCGTTAGGTCTGTACAACCTTTAGTGTAGCTGGCAACTTGGGCTATTATGCATTAGGTCGGTATGACCTTTAGTGTAGCTGGCGACTTGGGCTCTTACGCGTTAGGTCGGTACGACCTTTAACCGGTTCTTTTTGAGTTTTTCGAAGTAATAGGAGGCATGTGATTTTATGGAGACAGTTGGACGTCTTCGAGTCGTGTTAGTTTGGCCGGAGCCTTATGACGGTGGTTATCGTATTTGGCCGTAGCCTTTAGTCCCCGAGTGAGATAGCCTCGGCGTCTATATCGAGGGTATACCTTTTTAAGGGTCTTACAAGTTCGATATATAACCTTGACTTTGATATCGGGATTATGCCTTTTTAAGGTCTTACAAGTTAGTACATGCCTTGCTTGAGGTCTTATAGTTCTGATATTGCCTCATGGGGGACTTATATTTGCGCCTCATGGAGAGCTTACATTGGCGCCTCATGGAGGTCTTGTGAGTTTGAAGTTGCCATCCCTGAGGTCTTACGGCTATGAGCCGACTGTCGAGGACAGTCCCTAAGTCAGAGTTGATATTGCCTCATGAAGGGCTTATGTCGTTGATATTGTCAGCCCTGAGGTCTTATGGCTTAGAATTTTTGATGACTCGATGGGGTGACTGTCAAGGACAGTCCCCGAGTCGGGGTTATGCCTTTTTTAAGGTCTTACAATTTTGATGTTGCCTCGTTGAGGGCTTACAAGTTTTGAGCATGCCTTGTCGAGGTCTTACATATGTGATATTGCCTCATGGGGGCTTATATTGGTGCCTCATGGAGGGCTTATGAGCTCGAGGTTGCCGGCCCTGAGTTCTTATGGCTTCGAGTTTCTAGTGTCGGTCCTCTACTGTTTGGGAATTTTCTGGCCCTGGGGCCGTTTCTTGTAAAAAATAGCAAACTTCTTTGATGGCGAACTCTTTTGATGGTAAAAGACTCTCCTCCGGTTACTTGTTACAAGTATCAATTTTTCCACCATCGAGGGTTTGATTATTCTATGTGGACACGGTTCATTCGAGCGTTTTGTCCTATACATTGTTCTCTTGTTGAGACCCTCTATGGCTCATTTTAGTTTCTTCGAGGAGGTGATCTCCTGGGGGGATGCCCCTCAGTATTTTAGGCTGATTGAAGAGAAGCCTCGAATACTCGTTGAGTTCTCCATAGGTAGAATATAAACGTTTCCTCATTAAAAACCTCATCGGTAAAACCCTTTTGGGATAAAATCATACGTGAGGGAAAAAGAGCGCAACACATGCTTTAAAACCTAAGGCCTTCGAGTTGGAGGGTTCTTTGATTCCTTTCGATTGAACACTTGCACATAGGTTAGTGTAAAATGTGAAGGAAAGAGGGAGAGGCTTGTACCTTAACTGCGGTGGTGTTCAAACCTCGATATGCCTCGATATGCTTCGGGCATTCATTCTGAGGACGCGGCACAGTCCTTTATTTGATCATCCGAGAATGTGGTTTGTGATTGCTACTCGATTGTTTTCCTGTTCTTTGGCTCCTTCGATGTAGAAGGTGTCGGAGCCGGTGCCACATCGTGCATTGCGATCATATCTTTTGTTGTATTCTTCTCTCCGTACATTATTTTTAATCCATCCTTCGTAGAAAACTTCATCATTTAATGAAGGGTTGATGGCACCTCCCTCATACTGTGAATCCACGACCTTCCTAGCAATGCATTGTATCTCATTTCACCTTCGATGACATGAAACTTGGTGTCTTGCATAGTACCGGCCACGCTGAATGGAAGGATGATCTCTCCTTTCGTTGTCTCGCTTGCCATATTGAATCCGTTGAGGACTTGAGAGGATGGCATGATTTTGTCGAGCAATCCGAGTTGTTCTACCACCCTCGACCTAATGATGTTGGCTGAGCTGCCTGGATCCTTGAGCACACGTTTAATTTGAAATTTATTCAAAAGAATAGAATTACCAGTGCGTCATTGTGAGGTTGAGACAAGGTCTCGATATCCTCTTCGCTGAATGAAAGAGCGTCTTAAGGTACGTAGCTTCGAGTTCGCTAATCTTTGGTGATGGATACTTTTGTTTGCTTGATAATGGGTTCCTGACGGACGACGACTTCACTAATAATCATGTGGATGACGTGCCATGGTTCTTCTGTTTAATTTTTCTTGTTCGCCTCTCTTCCCTGAAATTGGTGTTTAGCTCGGTCGCTGAGGAACTCTCGAAGGTGCCCTTTGCTAATCAGTCGGGCCAACTCTTCTCGAAGCTTTTTACAATCCTCGGTCCTATGACCGTGGGTACCGTGATATTCGCATATCAAGTTGGGGTTCCTCTGTGAAGGATCTGAAAGCACGGATCTTGGCCACCTGGTGTCCCTGATTTTACTTATGGACGATACTATTTCTGAAATGTCGATGTTGAAGTTATATTCAGTTAGCCGGGGTGCCTCTACCGGCCATGCGTGTCTGTCGAACCCTGCTTTGTTCAAGAGTCCCCGAGGATTCTTACCTCGATCTATCCTTTGGTCACTTCAAGGTATGTTACGCCTCGGGATATTTCTCCGATTTTCTATAAATGGTTAATACCTTTCCTTTCTTGGCCTCGGTTCTCTTTCTGGAAGCCTCGATTCCTTTGTTAAGACCCTGCTGGGATACATCGAGCCCGAGGGTGCTTCCAATTGGTTGTCCTCGACTTTGATCTTCGATTGATACCTGTTGTGTACATCCTCCCATACTAGAGCGGGATACTCAATTAAGTTTTGCTTCAACTACTTTGAAGCTATCGAGCTTCGTTCATTCAAGCCCTGAGCGAAGGCCTGTACTGCCCAATCGTCGGAGAACGGAGGTAATTCCATCTGTAATTGGAAGCAGGATACGAACTCCCTTAACATCTCATTCTCTCTTTGTTTGATTTTGAAGACGTCAGACTTCCTCGTAGCAACTTTGATGGCACTAGCATGTGCCTTCACAAAAGAGTCTGCCACCATAGCAAACAAATCTATCGAGTTCGGGGCAGGTTATGATACCACATCATGGCCCCTTTGGATAGTGTTTCTCCAAATTGTTTCAATAGGACAGATTCAATCTCGTCATCTCTTAGTTCGTTCCATTTGACAGCACAAGTGTAAGCAGTAATGTGGTCATTAGGGTCCGAGGTCACGTTGTACTTCGGGAGGTCGGGCATTCTGAATTTCTTTGGGATGGGCTTCGGAGCCGTACTTGATAGAAATGGATTTTGCATGAACTTTTTTGAATCTACACCCTTCAGGAACGATGGTGCGCCTGGGATTTGATCAACCCTCGAGTTATAGGTTTCCACCTTTTTGTCGTTAGCTTCTATCTTGTTTTTGCCTGATTCAATCCTCTTTGTGAGGTCCTCGAGCATCTTCATGATAGCGGGGTCGGCTGCTGACCCATTATCGCTCGACCTTTCTGGTGCTAGTTCAACTCGAGGAGCCGTTTCTGGTGGTGTTGTGCTTGGAGTTTTCTGATGGCTTTGTAGCTAAGCAATAGCCACCTGTTGTGCTTGCAACATATAAAAAATGATGTGAAGGCTAACCTCCATTTCCTTTTAAGAAGAGGCTCTCTGTGCTTCATGCTAGTCTCTATCGCGCACACTCCCTTCTATGTGAGAGCTTACATCGACATGTTGAGCGTTGCACGAGTCTTCGTCGACAAGGATTTGCAATGTTGCCCCCGCAGGGTTTTGTGGTGGTACACCGGCACCTGAAGCAGCTGTGTCGTTCTCTCCATGACCCTAAGGACCGTTTTTTTCATGTGCATTTATTGAGTTAGACATTTTTTGACCTGAAATTGAAGATTCTTAGACAAGAAAAAGTGTAAAGAATAACTTGTGTTTTTAGAAAACCAGCACTAAAATAATCACTATTATTTTTAGCCCTACAATGGGCGCCAAACTGTTTACCTGGAAAATGGTAATTACAATTATATTTGATATTATGGTTCTAAAAGTACGTGATCTATTTTAATACCAGTTTTTTAGGCAGTAGATGCTAGGTGGTTAGAAAACGAAATAAGAGCGAAGGGTGATGAGATTATGCAAACCGAGTAGTGGAGAGACGGGGACTCGAGCTTGGTCGAAATGGGCCTCGAGGTCGAGCTTAAGAGCTTGACAAGGGGCTGTCTAGAATAATATAGCAGTACTGAAGGCCTCGAAGATGGCCTATTTGTGATTAATAACGAGTAATTAATGAAAAACAAATGAACACAATAAATGAAAGGCAATAAATCAGTGAAACAATTGTAGAGAATGTTTGAGTTAGAGAGCAGAGAATGTTCTTGTTCTTGTATTGAATATCATGTGTCTTACAAAGCGACAAGGGTCCTCTTTATATATGAGGGGGAATCCCAACATAGTACATGTGTAATTCTTAAAAGAGAGATGGTTGGTACAACCATTTAATGCCACGGTACGGGCTTGTACTATTTTACGTACTTGGTCAGCTTTAACCACGTGCCTTTTGGGAGTTTCCCGCCTTTTCATGTTGGTCTTCGATCTACACTTCTTCGGGGTCGAGACCCCTCGATATGCCTCCTCGATGCCACAACTCAAGCTACTTCGAGCCTTCTGCGTGTCGTAATAATCATAAAATCGGGCTCTCTGGTTTTAGCCATACACAAAATATAAAAGACGTATAAATTAATACATCTTGATTTAGGTGGAATTCATATATGCATCAGATTTTAAAAAATGGAGTGAAGAAGATGAATGTTGGAAAGCGAGAATGTGGATGGACAAAAAAAGTACTTCCCATGTTTAGTGAGACAGTTAACTTATTACATTTTGAGATCAACTTTTATAATCTGCTAATAATGAAAATAAAAGTGTTCTTTATGGAATAAACAATAAGATGCTATTTTTTAAATAATAGTTAAAAAAAGGATCAAGCATGTAAAAAACTCTATTTTGATTTTTTTTATTCATAACCCTTAAGCCCATCAATATAATTAAAACGGATTTTTTCATTCCTATACACTATTTGAAATATTATTACGAAAAATGTCCATGTTTTGGTATTTACCCAACCTAAACACATTTTAGTTAAAAAATATATACAATCCACTTTAAGATGCTCCCAGATCCATTATTTGTGCCTTCAATCAAGGGATTCAGTTACACCATTTTCTTTTATTTTTCTCTTCTCTTTTCTTATTTTTATTCCGCCTTAATATTCGGTAATCATGGAAGCTATTTTTCTCCATCCTGTCATTTTTGTACAGTTCTCTCAAATACTGATTCCCCGCTTAAAAGATACAAAAATCACATCAGTAAGTTTTTTGGGAAAATAATTTTCAGACGAGTTCTTTTCATGGTTGATGTCGTCTTTTCCTTCTTTTGATCCCTTTAGACTCATTTCTTCTTTTCAATTTAGGAAATATTTAACAGAACGAAAAAGAAAATTTAACCTTACCAGAATCACCCCGTTAAGACAAGTAGAACAGAAATCAATAGAACGTTTTGTCTCACCAAGCAAATATTCAAGTAAATGCTTTGCCAATTTTGTTCTATTGCTAATTGCAGGATACATGATACAACATTTGCAAAACCCTACCACACTTGTCCAAAGAACTCCCATAGTCGGTATTATTATTTATTTTTTAAACTATTTTTTTTCCTCAAAATATTTTTACCTTGTTTGACCAAAAAAACTTATGGATAATCAAATTTGTGAGCATCCCCATACATTATATGTGTCAATAAATAAAGGAAGGTGGGTCAAGTTAAAATTTATTCAGTCTACAACTTATCTACAATTTTCATACATTATTTCTACCCAGTTATATACAATTGCAATATCATACAACTTAAATACAATTTTTATACAAATTTTATAAAATATGTCTTCTGTATATTTTGTGTCTGATTTATACATAGTAAAAATAAATTCCATACAACGAATTATATATTATACAATTTATCTACAACTTTCACACATTATTTCTACCCAGTTATATACAACTACAATATCTATAACGACCTGGCCGGTTGTTTTGAGAGTTAGATCCTCGATCCCCCATTAACTATTTTCCCTTTTTTTTTTTTGCTATTTTGGTTTCCGGGAGGGTTCATGTTGACTTTTTGAAACAAATTGAGACACTTAGTCTCTTATTCGGGAGTTTAAGTTGGAAATGTTGACCGGATGTCGACTTGTGTGTATCGACCTCCGATTTGAATTTTTATGGTCCTGTTAGCTATGTATAGGGGATTTTGGACTCAGGAGCGCGCCCGAAATGTATTTTGGAGGTCCGTATTAGATTTAGGCTTGAATTGGCGGAAGTTGAATTTTTGGCAATTTCGGTCGGCAGTAAAAATTTTGATATCGAGTCCGGAATGGAATTCTAGAAGTGGGAGTAGGTTCGTAGTGTCACTTTTGAATTGTGTGTAAAATTTGGAGTCATTTGGACAGGGTTTGATATGTTTCAACGTCGTTTGTAGAATTTGGAAAATTCAAAGTTCCTTAGGCTTGAATACGTGCATAATTCATGGTTTTGATGTTGTTCAATGTGGTTTGAAGGCTCGACTAAGTCCGTATGCTGTTTTAGGATTGGTTGGTATGTTTGGTTGAAGTCCCAAGGGCCTCAGGTGTGTTTCGGATGCTTAACGGATGAATTTTTGGACTTAGGAGGTTGCTGAAGATTTCTGGTGTCTGGAGTTTCACACCTGCGGAGTGGAGACTGCAAGTGCGGACTCACACGTGCAGAGGACAAGGCACATATGCGGAAATGGAATGCTTGCTCAAGGGTCGCATGTGCGAGGAATGAGCAGCATCTGTGATGCACGCGATGCGAAAAGGAAGCATAGGCACAGAAGAAGTCCGCAGGCGCGAACAGTGCTACGCAGGCGCGCACACGCAGGTGCAGCCCCCATACCGCAGGTACGGACCTAGCCCCTTTAGTGGTTTCCGCACCTGCGGGGTATTTTCCGCAGGTGCAGTGTCGCAAGTTCGACCCATAGCCCGTACGTGCGAAGATCGCTGGGCAGAATCGAGGGTTATGTTCATTTTCACACAAATTAATTTTGAGCTCAGGTGAAGATGATTTCTTGAGGGATTTTCAGATAAAATTTTAGGGTAACAATTCCTAACTTGTTTTTTGTTGTATTTCATTAATCTATAGTCGTTTTCTTCATTTAATTTCAGATTTTGATGGACAAGTTGGGAAATGGGGGAAAATGTTCCCCAATCGAATTTCTGATTTTGAACGGGTTTTAGACATCGGATTTAGATGATTTTTGTACAAGTGATCTTGTGAATGTGTGTACTAAATTGGTAACTTTTACCCGATTCCGAGTCGTGGGCCCGAGAAGCCTTTTTGGGCGTTTTCTTATTTTCCTGTCTTAGCTTCGAATTCATTAGCTAAAATAGTTACTCGTAGCTATATTTATGTTATGTAATTGATTTGATTAGATTTGGGTCATTCGGAGTTGGATACTCGTGGCAAGAGCGTTCGTATTGATTTGAGTGTGATTCGAGGTAAGTGGCTTGCCTAACCTTGTGTAGGGGAACTTCCTCTTAGGATTTGGTACTGTTTGATATATGAGCATCGTGTACGTGAGGTGATGAGTATGTACACGGGCTATTTGTTGTAAAACTTCATTTTTCACTAAATCATAGCCTGTTTTTATTCCTAGTTTGAATTACACTAGTATATGTAATTACCTGGTTTAGATAAGGAAGGCATGCTTACTTATTTTGACTATCTATTTGAACTCTGTGCAGCATGTTTAGTGAAATTTCTTTTTTTCTTGGTTTGAACTTAGCCCAGCTGTAGATTTCATTGATGTAACTGTTGTATTTATTGGTGGAGTTGCATATTTACTTTGGGACTACGTAACGCATTGCGGGATATCCCCCAGCACTGTATATTTACTTTGGGACTACAGACGTATTTCAGGATATCCTCCTGTACTGCATATTTATTTTGGGACTACGGACGTTTTTCGGGAGATCCCCCTATATTGGATATTTATTTGGGATTACAAATGTACTCTGGGAGATCCTCCTATACTACATATTTACTTTGGGACTACGGACGTATTCTGGGAGATCCCTCTCCCCCCTGTACTGCATATTTACCTTTGGACTACGGGACGGTATCCCGGGATATCCCCCTGTTGCTATTACTTTGTTTTGAGCTGTATACTATCATTGATTTAATTCCTATTGATATTCTGTAATTATTTTACCGCGGTATTTCTTCCTGTATGACCTGACCTCTTCACTACTCGACCGAGGTTAGGTTTGGCACTTACTGGGTACCATTGTGGTGTACTCATGCCCTTTCCGGCACATGTTTTCCGTGTGCAGATCCAGGTACGAGCTATCAGCCCCGCGTCTAGTGTGTGATTGCTGCTTCAGAAGACTTCAAGGTACTTCTGCTCACGTCCGCAGTCCTTCGAGTCCCCTTCTACCCCCTTGTATAAAAATTTCCCTTGTTTTTCTTCATACACTTATGTATAGAGCAGTAATGACTTTTAGAAGCTTGGGACTGGCCACATTCCAGGTTTTGGGGAGTGATGATCACTGTATATGCCGAGTGGCACTATTACTGCGTATTTATTTCATATGTTGGCTTTTATCCTTATTTTTTTCTTCCATTTCTGCAATAATAGGCTTACCTAGTCGTAGAGACTAGGTGCCGTCACGACAGTTCACGGTGGGAGAAATTGGGTCGTGACAATATCATACAACTTAAATATAATTTTTATACAATATTGTTCAATTTTCATACAATATTTAAATAAAAAATATATATAAATAACATAATACAATTTTACTATAGTTTTACTAAAATTTTGTAAGTATAATGTATGCCATGTCTTCTTCTTCTTCTTCTTCGAGTTTTAATCTGAAATTCAACCAAAATCAAGTCTAATCTTCACCAAAACACCCTCAAAATTGAGATATAAACTCCAAAAAATATTCTCAATTATATGCAACAACACCCAATCCAAACAAATAATGGCTTTTGAAAACTCAAATTCGAATTCAAAGCTTTAAATAATTGTTGTTCTCTTTTCCTTTGCTCTACACTACTGGAATTGGGGATTGAGAGATAGAGACAGAAGTAGAGAGAGAGAGGAGAGAGCGCAGGAGCGAGGGAGAATAAGGATGGGAAATATTTGATTCCTAATATAAATGGATACTCATTTAATTCCTAAAGTGTATATAATTGGTAAATTTGTATATAGGATGTAATTAAGTTTTAAATAGTTTTAATGAGTAGAGAGGGTAATAAAGTTTTAAATAGTGTATATAAATGTAAAAATTCCTAATACTAGTACTCATATCCGCGCGATGCGCGCTTAATATTAATTAAATTAAATTATAATCGGGCTTGTTTGAACATATTAGATCGCAGTGCTTTAATAAATTTCAATTGTCATCTTATTTGTCAATATGATTGATATACCCAATAATAAAATATCTATTAAATTAAAGAGACTTATATAGTCATTGAATAAATTTTTTATTCTATATTTTTCTTTGTTCTATTATCAAACGTTGAGTATTTTTACATTATTAATAGAAACTTTTTTTAGCAAATTAGTTAGTTCGATATTTTTGTCCGCTCGCTTTTCTTTTTATAATATAATAGAAGATACATTATGTTTTATAATATTGAAATATTTTTTGTTTTAAATTTATTCTGTTGTTGTCAATATATTATCTGAATTTTAATGAATAAAATCTATATTAAATTAAAGGGACTTATATAGTCAATTAATTATTTTTTGTCATGTATATTTTTTAATTATTTTATCTAATATTTAATATAATTGCATTGTTAGTATGAAATTTTTGTTAGCATATTACTTTGTTTAATATTTTGGTCTACCACTTTATTTTTTTGTAATATAATAGAAGATATATATTTTATTACTCTTGAAATAAATCTCTATTATATTAAAAAGACTTGTGTAGTCATTGAATAACTTTTTTGTTCTATATTTTTCTTTATTATACTTACCCAATATTTAGTATTTTTACATTGTTAATAGAAATTCTTATTAGCATATTACTTTGTTTAATATTTTTGCCTACTACTTTCTCTTTGTAATATAATAGAAGATATATATTTTATTACTCTTGAAATTTTTTTATTTTAAATTTTATCCTGTTATTCTCTATAATATTATCTGAATTTTAATGAATAAAATCTTTATATTTTATATTTTATTCTATTATTCTGAATAATAATTTTTTAATAAATAATTTTTTTACTTTTAAAAAGGAAAAAATTATTGAAAAACAAAGAAATTATGAATTGGATTTTTGTTTTACTTTTTCCACTTGGCTTAAGGAGAAGATTTTTCCTCTCCTTTTAATAATATATATATAGAACAAAAAAGTTATTCAATGACTACACAAGTCTTTTTAATATAATAGAGATTTATTTCAAGAGTAATAAAATATATATCTTCTATTATATTACAAAAAAATAAAGTGGTAGACCAAAATATTAAACAAAGTAATATGCTAACAAAAATTTCATACTAACAATGCAATTATATTAAATATTAGATAAAATAATTAAAAAATATACATGACAAAAAATAATTAATTGACTATATAAGTCCCTTTAATTTAATATAGATTTTATTCATTAAAATTCAGATAATATATTGACAACAACAGAATAAATTTAAAACAAAAAATATTTCAATATTATAAAACATAATGTATCTTCTATTATATTATAAAAAGAAAAGCGAGCGGACAAAAATATCGAACTAACTAATTTGCTAAAAAAAGTTTCTATTAATAATGTAAAAATACTCAACGTTTGATAATAGAACAAAGAAAAATATAGAATAAAAAATTTATTCAATGACTATATAAGTCTCTTTAATTTAATAGATATTTTATTATTGGGTATATCAATCATATTGACAAATAAGATGACAATTGAAATTTATTAAAGCACTGCGATCTAATATGTTCAAACAAGCCCGATTATAATTTAATTTAATTAATATTAAGCGCGCATCGCGCGGATATGAGTACTAGTATTAGGAATTTTTACATTTATATACACTATTTAAAACTTTATTACCCTCTCTACTCATTAAAACTATTTAAAACTTAATTACATCCTATATACAAATTTACCAATTATATACACTTTAGGAATTAAATGAGTATCCATTTATATTAGGAATCAAATATTTCCCATCCTTATTCTCCCTCGCTCCTGCGCTCTCTCCTCTCTCTCTCTACTTCTGTCTCTATCTCTCAATCCCCAATTCCAGTAGTGTAGAGCAAAGGAAAAGAGAACAACAATTATTTAAAGCTTTGAATTCGAATTTGAGTTTTCAAAAGCCATTATTTGTTTGGATTGGGTGTTGTNCTATTAATTTCAATAACATTTTTTGAATAAATAAACTTTTTATTTTAAAAAATTATTATAAAGAAAAACAAAGAAATTTTGTATTGGCAGTTTCATTAAGTTTTTGTAATTTAGTTTTTTTATCTTAATGTAATATGCCTCAATCTTTGAACAAGTTCAATATATTTCCAACGTCCTTTAATTACCAAAAAAATCGAAGTTAGAATTGGCAATTAAGTTATCATTTAGATTGATAAGACAGATCGGAACAAACAACCACTTCCTGATGAATTATGCTCTGAATTATAAAGACACTAGTTAAGTCCCGAAAAGCAACTTTACGGAGAAATTAGATTTTATTTAAGAATGATAATGACTTATATCTCAAGTTTATCACGTCTCGTATGTGTCCATGCTTAAAGACAGCCAACTGCATGTCCAGTGGCATTTACTCGAAAATTACGACTAGAATAAGGTTTTACAATACCAACTTGTATACGAATAAAACCGGACTCACGTGATTTTATTGATTAACCGAGACAAGAATAGTGGGTCGAGGATCGGCCCGTATTATATTAGACCGAAACATGAAGATGAGGTACTGAGCTACGGATTCGAATTACCAATCGAGATCGAGACCGAGATCAGTAATGATCGAGACCAAATAAGATAGACATCAAGAAAAACCGAAGATAGCGTACTAACGGAAAGCCGAGATATCCGTAACCGGTCGAGGATCGTGGAGGAAATCTCGGAACGGATCAAATCAAGAACGGTTATTTAGCTAATCATGGGATTTTGCTTATGTAATTAGGACTTTACCATAAGTGGAATTCCTCTACTATATAAACAGAGGTTCTAATAACTTGTAATCATCTAATTCTCGCATATCAAAGCAATACAACACTTTCTGTCTCTCAAATTCTCTTATTCTTCAGTTTAATTCATACTTCTTAAATGTACTCTCAGTTGGTTCGAGGGCGGTCGAGCTCGAGGGCCAAACTACATTTTCATACTTGTTTGCTTTGTTTTTCAGTCAGTTATCAACGTTAATTACTGTATTTATCAATTTGTGCTAGGTGAAATCACATATACTTAAAACCACTTATAAGTTTAATTGTTATCCGATTGTAAGAGTAAGCAGTTTGGCGCCCACCGTTGAGCTAAGGATAATAGTGATTGCTTAGTACTAATTGTCATAACACACTACTTTATGTTTGTTCTCATAAGTGTTTTTAATTTCAGGATCAGCTTGTCGAGCTCTCAAATAGTACCCACACACGCGATAATAGCCTTGGTTTTCATGGGGAAAACGACAATATAGCAGCCCCAGGGATCGAAGTATCTCAGGTTGGCGTCGAGGGAGTACCAATTGCAGACCCCATGAACGTCAGTTCCCACGTCTCCATAAATGCGAATATGGGCGTCGACCCCAAAAATAGCATCCGCAGAGACGTTCGACCAGTCTGTCAAGATATACAAGCTAGTGAATACGGTTGAGTCAACCTTCTTTTAATATTTGAAATGTTGCAGGCTCAACAAGCTGCCATAACGCAACTCCAAGAACAAGAACCAAGCTCCGAGTAGAGCCGAACCCTCATCCTCACTGGAAGTTGTTCACATGGCCGAACCAGTATCAAAAAGATCAAATCCCAACGAATCGGGGACAGACCCCGCCATTATGAAAATGCTCGAAGAGCTCAGAAAGCGAATCGAATCAGGTGAAAAGAAGATTGAGGAAAATGACAAAAAAGGTAGAAACATACTAACTCCCGAGTTGATCAGATTCCAGGAGCACCACCAATCCTGAAAGGTTTGGATTCAAAAAAGTTCGTGCAAAAGCCTTTTCCCCCAAGTGCAGCTCCTAAACTCATCCCAAAGAAATTTCGCATGCCAGAAATTCCCAAATCTAATGGTTCCACCGACCCTAATGAGCATGTCACTTCATATACTTGCGCCATAAAGGGGAATGATATGGAGGACGATGAGATTGAGTCCGTTTTGCTGAAGAAGTTCGGAGAAACTTTATCGAAGGGGCAATGATATGGTACCACAATTTGCCGCCTAATTCCATTGATTCCTTCGTCATGCTCGCAGATTCCTTCGTCAAAGCACACACCAAAGCCAAAAAGACTGAGACTAGGAAGACGGACCTCTTCAAAGTGAAGCAGAAAGACAACGAAATGCTCAGGGAGTTCGTATCTAGGTTCCAGATGGAATGTATGGACCTACCTCCGATCGCATATAACTGCGCCGTCCAAGCCCTTACTCAAGGATTTAACGTACGAAGTTCGCTGGCCTCACGACAGTTGAAGCAAAATTTAATCGAATATCTAGCAGTGACCTAGGACGATGTGCATAATCGGTACCAGTCAAAAATCAGGGTCGAGGATAATCAGTTGGGAACTCATTCCAGTTCCGTTTATCCAAATAGGCCCATTGGCAGAATTCAGAGGGACATCGATAGAAAACCACGATCGAACAGAGATCGTAGAAACAACTGTCATGGATGCAACCCCGTTCGAAGTGATCAAAGAAATGCTCGAGGATAGAGCTCTCGAGAGCTCATGAGTAAGAGTGGTTTCGATAGAAATGTTGACCCACAAAAGCACCACGACTATCAAAATACAACTTCAGCATTGATGCATTAGCTATTGGATCGGCCATCAGACGGATAAAACATACCAGGTGGCCTCGACCCCTACAGACCGACGACCCAGAGGAATCCTAATCAAAAGTGTAAATAAGATGGTACCCATGTCCATAGAACAGAGGACTGCAGACAGCTAAGGGAGAAAATAGCCCCTCTATTAAACGAGGGCCATCTTCAAGAATTCTTGAGCGACCGAGCTAAGAACCACTTCAAAGACAGGGATGCAAACAAGAAAACGAACAGAAAGAACCACAACATGTGATTCACTTGATCGTCGATGGGTCGACATTCCACATGGACCCGTACTCAAATGCACCAAGTTGTCTATCACAAGGAAAAATTGAACTCGGGACTATGTACCGGAAGGGACCTTGTCTTTCAACAATGAAGATGTAGAGGGAATATCACAACCCCACAACAACGCACTAGTAATATCGTTTTTATTAATGAAATTCAGGTTTAACATGTTTTGATTGATTCAGGTAGCTCGACCAACATCATTCGATCGAGGGTTGTAGAGCAACTCGGCCTACACGATAAAATTGTGCCTGCAACCTGGGTTCTTAACAGCTTCAACATGGTAAGTGAAACCACCAAGGGCGAAATTCTCTTACCAGTAAACGTGGCGGGGACCAACCAAGAGAAAAAATTCCACGTGATCGAGGGTGACATGAGGTACAACTGTTTAACCAAAGAATTAGATCCTTTGACTAAAGCTATTTATAGGATGAATACGGGTTACTGATAATCAAAGAAATAGAGAAAAACGAGTAATAGACAATATTGCAGAAATAGAGAAAAGCAAAGTAGATTGTCTTCGAGAATCAGATGCCTTTACAAGTTGTATTCCCATCACTTATATAGGAGACTCCTTGATATAACGTACAACCCTTGCTATGATTGCCCATTAATGACTAATTATGACATTAATGGGGCGTTACAAAGGATAACGGTAATTGGGGTACGGTTACGTAATGTACGAGTAATCAATTATGGGTTCTTGAATATGCCCGTAGCTTTGTCCAGATTCATTCTGACTGTGTCTCTTCCCTTTTTTGATCAGGTTGGGTTTCTCGTGGATGATGAGCTCGAGGGTTTATTGAATCGTGCCTCTTTGTTCGTACCTATTCAAAGAATTACATCCAGCTGTCGCATTCTCATGTGTCCATATAACTAGCTGAGTTGTCAAGAGTTGGCTTACGTGTGAAACTCTTTTTTACCAATACAGATAGTCCCCCCACTTACCATATATTTATCGATTAATATTTGGTAAGTGGATACTCATTTATGGAAAGAATAGTTTGTCGCCGCTTTACCTCGAAACATCGTATCCTTCTTTGAACCATAGGCGTCGTTTGTCACTTCCATTTAATGCGCATACCACGTGTCCTTCTCGGATTGGTTCTGCATTTACTCGGCACCTTTTAGGGCTTTTTGCGGCTGTGTCAGTCCCGAAGTGACACCTTCAATTATGACTTTTCATCATTATTTTTCTTTTTTTCCATGTTTGACGATGTCCTCAAGTATAAATACCTTTCTTCTTTTCTTTGCTTCCACGAAACACTTTCTAACTTTGTATTTTGTAAAGAACTTTCTTCTTGCTTTTGTAAACATGTCTTCTTCAAATCAACCTCAAGGAGTAATAGATATAAAAAATTTAACGCCATATTCTGCTCTGACTCGGAGTCGGAGGGGTGGTAGACTTAGGAGTCTAGGATCCACTCCATCGAGAGGCTCATCTTCTTCTCAGATAGGTCCCCCTCCTTCCGCTAGGTCTCTAGTTTCTCCGAGGTTTAGGGTTTCTCGGTCTTTGTCTAGAGGTAGAGGTGAACGCCTTCGTGAACCTGGAGTTGATGAAATTGTTCCTGCTGAGTTTGTCTTTGCTAGAGATAATCAAGTTCTTGTAGACCAATCTTCTTCCCTTGAGAGTGTCGAAAGTTATCGAACCCTTATAATTGAGGGTCAGATTTTCCTTGTTCGTAGGGAGTGTTTTTGGAGGCCTGATTTCCCTGTCTACATTCCGAATAATAATCAAAGAATAACGTCTTATAAGACGGGATATTCTTTTGTTTATACGTACCCTTTTACTCTAGGGTTTAGACCTCCCATTGACCCAGTCATAATTAAATTCTGCTGTTTCTTCAATATCTTCTTAGGACAAGTTGGTCCGCTTGTGTAGCGAGTTGTTTCATGTCTTAGGAGTTTAGCTTCTTTATCCTCGGTTCCTTTTACTTTCAACCATCTTATTCATCTCTAATTTCCTACCTTTTTTCATGAAGGGGTTTTTACTCTGACTTCTAGGAGCAAAAGAGTGTTGGTAACCCCTGGAGATGATAAAGATAGGGGTTGGTACCTCTGATGTGTTGTTGTACCCACTATTGGTTTAGTGGGTGAAGAAAATCTTCCCTTCCCTGAAAAGTGGAATCGTGCACGTGAGTATGCTTTAGCTCACATCTATTTACTTTTCCTCGTTCTAACTTGAGATGTTTTACTAACACCGTATCTGTTTTTTCTTCTCTCAACAATCATGAATACTGTTGAGAATGTCTCCGGTATCCGTGATTGGGTAGAAAAATTGTTGTCTGTTGCTCCTTTAGAAGAGAGATCTTGGAAGTACCTCGCTGGGAGGTATGGTTGGCATGTAAAGACCCACAGTAAGTGCAGCTTTTGTTCTTGCTTCTTTCCTTACTGAAGTCTCTTCTTTCTTTGTCGCTTAACTTTTTCCCTTTTGATATGGTTCTCTGCTTGTGGGGTGTCTGCTTCATCTATCCCGAATATGTCTTTGGCTCAGGTCCAAGAGATTATTGTTGGTTCGTCTTCCTCGAAGAGGAAGATTGGCGAGTCTTGTTCCGTAGAAGAAGAAGAAGAGGGTGCTTTAGTACACAGGCCACGGAGAAGGCGGGTGGTTTCAGATGATGAGTTTACACCCATGACCTTGCCTTCCGTGTCTGTGGTTGAGCCCTCTACCTTTGAAGATGCTTCACATTCCCCCATTCATAAGTTTGTAGATTACCTGTTCCATGAAAGTTTTGACCTTGCTCCTAACGATTTCCCTTTGGTTGTTGTCTTTCCTACTTCTTTAAGAGAAGCTGTCTCAGCTGCTCCTTTGGCAATTACGGCTTCTGCTATTACTTTTCCCGTGGCTTCCTCAACTCTTCAACCCTCCGCGCTTGCTGCTTTGCCCGTGGCTTCTCTAGCTCCTCAACCCTCCATGCCTGTTGCTGCTTCATCTTTGCCTGCTTTCATGCCTTCCGCTAGGGAAGTAGGGTCTTCCAGTAGAGAGATGCTCAGGTGGAAATAGAGGTTCCAACTGAGGGGAATCTTTTCAAGTAAATGGGTGAGCCCAAAGTATGGCTCAAGCCTTTGATAGGTCCCACTGAGAAAGCCAAGCTAGCCAGCCATAGTGCTCTTACATAGTCCAATGAAGTAGGGCATACCTCTTTGAAGGTATGATGCAGGTTATCCTCTTTCATTTTCGTATAGGAAATTTATCATATCTGATTGGTTTATTTCTTGTAGATTAATCTTATAGGCATGGAGCTTATGAAGAGGATCTCAAATATGGATCAGGAGACAAAACAGTTGCAGGCCGATGCTGATAATTGGAAAGCACAGTATGATAGCCTATGGATTGACGTGAATGCCTTAGAAGAGGAAAGGAGTACCTTGAAGCGGCAGATGAGGCTCATGGCGGCAGAACTGGCAGTAGAGAAGGCTTCTTCCAGTTAGGCTGATAAAGACAAGAGTGTTCTGGAGTCCTCATTTGCTGAGCAGTTATCCCGCGCCTCAAAGGAGATTAGAGACTTGAAAAACTTGTTGGGGCAGAAGGAGGAATACTCAGGCGAGCTCGTGCAATCACTCACTTGTACTCAAGAGAACCTTCGTAAGGCTTTAGATAAACTTCAAACTCTGGAGGAGTCGATTGTACCGTTAAGGGCCTCCCATGAAGCTGCTGAAGCAGGAAAGGACGGATTGAGAGCTGAGCTTCAAATATGGGCAACGGATTATGAAGATCTTGAAGAGGTGGCTGATGTTGATGTGAGCTGGGCGTATATGAATTCTCGCCTTGACACATTGACGAAAATGAGTCAAGAGGGTTTCGACCTTAGTGCTGAAATAGCTAAAACTCAGGAGGCCATGGAGAAGGCTCAACAAGGTCATAACCTCTCTTCAACTGATGGTGAGACTCCAGCTGCTCGTGCCTCTTCATCCCTAGTTGCTCCCGCTCCTTCTGCCAGTGAAGTCAACCCTCCTCCTTAAGATGTTTAGTTGGTTCACCCCTTTTTTTTTTAATCTTTGTCTCAATTGGTGGTTACCCCCAGTCCCATCATGGGTAAATTTGGATCTCTTTAAAGTCCCCAAATGACAACTTAGGGGCACCTCAATGTATAAAAATTCTATAAGGCTAAGTATAAGTTAATACTTAGTTTTCACTTAGCCGTTTTAATATATTAATGCTAGTATGACTTTCGTTGAGTTTCTGTTTCACTCTTTAAGGCTTTTTCATGCTTTATTTTTCGAGGTTTTTGTTTTTACCTCTGAATTTTTGCATGAGGATGTTGTAATCACTCATACCTTTTCATAGTAGGTACGGTGTTTGTGAGACTTTTTGTAGTGGGCTTCATTTATGAAAGAGGGCCCTTTATGATTGTCATGAAGAAGACGTTTCAACTTCATGATAATGCAATAGAGTGATGGAATTTTACACATGTTTAAGAATGTTTCCAAGGAATGTTTTTTTGTTTGAACTTCCACGACATTTTACATGTGTTTGATTATCATCTAAAACTCATGTTACAACTGTTTTTGTTTAACAGATTTGATATACACTTGTACTTCGTAATTATTTTTCATAGATAACAGTTTTTCGATATTAATACAAGAGAACAATTATTTTTCACTAGTAACATTTTTTATAAAGATTGGGGTTTCTACCCGCAACTGTTTTTGTTGGAAACAGTTTTCTAATAAGTACAAGGGAAATGTTTTCTTATTCATAACTGTTTTATTTGATAAAAGTTTTCTATATGACTATCTCATACAAAGTTTTCGTAACTGTTTTAATCATAACAATTTTTGAATGAGTACACTGATGATGATCTTTTACCCCTAACTATTTTTGTTACAACAGTTTTGAATAAGTATAAAGATGTACATTTCTTCCTTGTGACTAATATTTTTCCTTTCAACCTGAACATGTTCGAAGGTTTTTCGCATTTTTGCATTAGGCTTTGTATTTGGATGACTCTTTTTGATCTCTTTCGATTCTTCTCGTATCACTTGTCTCATTGGGTAGATGGGTCTTCAGGCTTCGAGCTCTTGACTTTTTGATAGTCTTTTGTGCTTCGTCTTAGCCTTCCATACTGTATAGTCCCCCAAGTGTTTGAGCTTTGAAGAATGAGATCTCGAGCACTTGATTATTCCTTCCCTGTGGTCCTTTTTCTGAAAAGGAAAAACATTCCAGACTCGAAGGTATATAGTTTTTTTAGATGATGACTGTCTAACCCTTTAAAACGTCCATCAGAAATTGTAACCCTAGACCGAGAATTGTGTTATTTCCTCGCGTCTTTGCAGGTCTAATATCATCATCTGGTGATGGGTTAGCTTTATGCCTATCATCTAAAAAAGTTAGTAAAATTTTTAAATGTTCAAAATAAAATCGAACTTGTGATACCTGACCGGGGGTATTTCTTTTCCTTAGAAGTAATAATTCTTTAGGTGGATGGCGTTCCAGCTTGTTGGTAGAACTCTGTCGTCCATAGCTTCGAACTCATAGGCGCCCTTCCCAACTATGCCTCGGATTTTGTAGGGTCCTTCCCAGTTTGGATTTAGCTTTCATGCGCCTGCTTCTTTTGTTGATTGAAAGACTTTTTTGATGACGAAGTCCCCAATCTTGAAGTACCTGAGATGAGTTTTACGGTTGTAATAACGCTCTATGATTTGTTCTTGAGCTGCCATCCGTATCAGTGATGCTTCTCTCCGTGGTTCGAGCAGGTCCAGATTGGTCCTCAATTCGTCGTTGTTTGCTTCCTCCATGGCTGTTGAGAACCTTATGCTTGGTTCGCCAATATCCACAAGTATTAAGGCTTCTAAGCCATAGACAAGTGCGAACGGGGTTTCTCCCGTGGCTGTTTTTGTAGTTGTTCTGTATGCCCATAGTACCGCTGGTAACTCATCAGACCAATTTCCTTTGGCTTTATCCAACCGCTTCTTTAGGGTGTTGATGATGACCTTATTCGTTGACTCAGCTTGTTAGCCATGAGGTGGTATGGCGTTAAAGTGATCCGTTTGATTTTCCAACTTTCAAAGAATTCTGTGATTTGCGAGCCTATGAATTGTGGGCCATTATCGCACACGATCTCCTTTGGTATTCCAAATTGGCATATTATGTTTCCCCATAAGAAGCTTTTAACTTCCTTTTCTCGCACTTGTTTGAACGCTTTTTCCTCTACCCATTTTGCAAAATAGTCGGTTTGCATGAGCAAAAACCATATTTGTCCTTTAGTTGTGGGAGAAGGTCTCACTATGTCCATCCCCCATTTCATGAAAGGCCATGGGGATATTATTGGATGCAATAATTCCGCTGGTCGATGCATGTTATTGGCAAACCTTTGGCACCTGTCGCATTTGGATACGAAGCTCTCGGCTTCTTCTTCCATCTTAGGCCAATAGTATCCAGCTCTGATTAGGGTTTTCACTAGGGACCTCGCCCCTGAGTGATTTCCACAGTGTCCTTTATGGACTTCTTTAATCACAAATTCTGTTTCCGCAGTGTCCAAAGCATTTAGCTAGGGGTCCTCCGAACATCTTGCGATAAAGCGAGTTGCAAATAAGGCAGTATCGTGCAGCTTTGCGGCAAAGTGCTTGAGCTACTTTCCTGTCTTCAGGTATGGTGCCATTCTACAAAAAATTAAGAATTTCGTTTCTCCAGTCCCAGGTTAAGTTGTTGAAAGTTACCTCATTTCTATCCTGATCGATCATTGAGTGGAATATTTGGACTACAATTGCATTTTCTTTGTTTGTTACTTCTGTGACTGCTGCGAGGTTAGCTAATGCATCTGCTTCTGCATTTTCCTCTCTAGGTATTTGCATTATCTTCCATGTTTTGAATTGTCTCACGAGCTCTCGTGCTTTTTAAAGATACTGTTGCATTCGAGTCTCTCAAGCGATGTAAGTCCCCTGTATCTGATTTACTACCAGTTGGGAGTCGTTGTTGATCACGATTTACTCGATTGACAGCTCCTGTGCGAGTTCAAGCCCTGCAATAACAGGTTTGTACTCTGCTTCATTGTTAGTTATAGGATAACACTTGATAGCTTGCTGCGTCTTTTCACCCGTGGGTGATATTAAGACTATGCCTAAGCCGACACCTTTTATATTTGAGGAGCCATCAGTGAATAGGGTCCATAGGCCCGAATTAGCACTGTTAAAAAGTTGTAACTCCTTTTCTACTTCAGGGATAATGCTATTACTATAGTCAGCAACAAAATTAGCTAGTATTTAAGACTTAATTGCAGTCCTAGGCTGATAGATTATTTCATGCTCACTTAATTCTATGGCCCACTTGGCTAATCTTTCTGACAATTCTTGTTTATGCAGAATATTTCTTAAAGGATATGAAGTCACAACGGTGATTGGTTGACATTGAAAATACGGTCGTAATTTTCTAGATGCCATTATTAAAGCTAAGGCTAACTTTTCCAGATGTGGATATCTAGTCTCAGCATCTAGCCAAGTTTTACTTAGATAATAGATAGGTGATTGCTTACCTTTTTCTTCTCTTATCAGTACTGGACTTACAACAATTTCTGAAACAGTCATGTAGATGTACAATCTTTCCCCTTCTTTTGGCTTTGAAAGCAGCGGTGGTTTCGATAGATAAATCTTCATATTCTTAAGGGCTCGCTGACATTCTTCAGTCCATCCGAACGGATTCTGCTTTTTGAGAACTGAGAAGAATTTCAAACTTTTTTCGGAAGACTTAGAAATAAATCTTCCCAACGTTGCTATTCTCCCTGTTAGTCTTTGAACTTCCTTTTTATTTGTTAAAATGTCAGGTTCTTCTATAACTTTAATTTGAGCGGGATTTACCTCTATTCCTCTCTTCGATACAAGGAAACCCAAAAATTTACCTGATTGCACTCCAAAAGCGCATTTTTCTGGATTTAGCTTCATATTATACCTGCGTAAAATATCAAAAGTAGTAGAGAGATGCTGGAAATGGTCTTCTTCTTGTGTTGATTTTACCAACATATCATCAATATAGACTTCCATCGTCTTTCCAAGATGTTCTTGGAACATTTTAGTCACTAACCTTTGATAGGGGGCTCGAGCATTTTTCAAGCCAAAAGACATAACTTTATAACAGTAAGTCCCCCTGTTTGTAATGAAGGAAGTTTTTCCTCATCTGAGGGATCAATTTTAATCTGGTTATAACCAGAATATGCATCTAAAAAGCTTAATAATTCATGACCTGTTGTGGCATAAATCATTTGATCTATATGTGGCAATGGGAATGAATCTTTGGGGCATGCTTTATTTTAGTTAGTATAATCTACGCATACTCTCCATTTGCCATTCTTTTTAGGTACTACCATGGTGTTTTCCAGCCAGTTAGGGTACGTCACCTCTCGTATCGAACCAATCTTCAAGAGTTTATGTACCTCTTCGTCGATCACTTAGTTCTTGAATGGTCTTTGCTTTCTTTTTTTCTGCTTAACAGGTACGAAAGATAGATCTTCATTTAGTTTATGAGTCATCACTTCTAGTGGGATGGCTTTCATATCTGAGTGGGACCACACAAAGCAGTCTGCGTTAGCCTTTAGATAATCAATTAACTTACCTCTTCGACCGGGGCCCAGCCTCGTGCCTATATACACTTTCTGTTTAGTCTTTTGTTCAGACAATGGAACAGCTTCGAGCTCTTCCGTAGTTGTTTTGATGTGCTCGTCTTCCTCCGGTTCATGAATGACATTCTGTTTGGAATCTGCATCTATGTGATCTAATGCGCCTTCCGTGGTAACTTGATTCACCTTCTCGTAAGTATTTTCTTTCGTACCTGTTTCAGCAATAATACCTTATGTACCTATTTGGGTAGTAATATCTTCCATGCATGTTTGGGAGGCGTTACCCGCTTGGGAGATTCCCTTATCTCGTGATTCTTCCACCTCTATTTTGTTGTTGTAGTGTACCACAGAGTTTATGTTTCTTGCGGTTTGCTGATCGCCTCTAATTTGATGAATCCCTCATTCAGAGGGGAATTTAATTACCTGATGCAAGGTGGAGGGTATTTCTTTCATGTCGTGGATCCATGGCCTTCCCACGATTACGTTATAAGCCATGTCAGTATCGATGACTTGGAACCTGGTAGTTTTGATCACCCCNCTGCCTGAATCAATCAACACTCTTTTTACGTGAATGTCATGAATAAGTAATGATATTACCAGAGCATCGTTGTGAGGAAGCATTAATCCGCCGATATCTGCATCAGCAAAGGTTATATCGTCCTCTTCTAGATTTTCATGAACCCGTTTCCCATGTGTAATTGTGAACTTTGTGGTCGTTTTGCAGACCACTCCATTTACTTCTTCACCTCCGTGTATCACGTTGACGGTTCGTTTTGGAGAAGGAGGCTTTGGGGGCTCCTGCCTGTTCTTCATATATGCCTGTTTACCTTTATCACTAAACAATTCTGTTAAATAGCCCTGCTTCAATAAATTTTCTACTTCACCTTGTAAAAATCTGCAATCTGCAGTTTTGTGCCCATGATCGTTATAGAATTCACACCAGTGATCTGGGTTCCTTCTATTTGGATTTGATCGCATCTCTTTGGTCCACTTAACCTTGTCTCCCATGTTCCTCAATATCGAGAAAAGCTCAGTAGTACTTACATTAAAGGTATGATCCCTAATTCGAGTATTACCTCTAGGTCGTTCATCTCGATCTTTTCTTGATCTAGATGAGGATGAGACTACGTCTCTTCCTGGTGGTCTATAGTCTGACCTAGTGTTTTCGAACCAGGGACGAATATCATGACCGGAGGGTCCTAAGTAAGGATCGTACCTGTTTTTACCTGATCTTTTGTCCGATTCAGGACGTCTAGATCTGGAATGATCTTCATCTCTCGAACGAGCAATGATATCTTCTTCTATTCTGAGTTTAGTACTATACCTGTTATATACATCATTCCATATTGTACCGGGGAATTCTCTTAGACTTTCCTTAAGTCGTCTTGTGGCTTCTGAGCTTTTATCATTTAGGTTTCTTGCAAATGGCATGGCTGCCCAATTATCAGGCACCCTGGGTATCTGCATTCGTTCTCATTGAAACCTGTCTACAAACTCACAGAGTAGTTCCGTGACTCCTTATTTTCTTTTGAATATGTCTTCCATTCTTTTCTCAACTTTTTGTGCACCAGAGTATGCTTTTATAAATGAATCTTCAAGCTCAGCAAAAGAGTCAATATAATTTTCAGGAAGAAGAGAATACCAGGTTAGGGCTCCTTTGGTAAGTGTTTCCCCAAATTTTTTGACAAGGACTGACTCTATCTCTTGTTTTGTTAAGTCATTGCCTTTTACTCCAGTAGTGAAAGCAGTCACGTGATCACGTGGGTCAGTTGTTCCATCATATTTGGGAACGTCAGGAATTTTAAACTTCTTAGGCATAGGCAAAGGTGCCGCACTTGGCTTCCAAAGTTGTTGAGAATTCCTATCAACATCAAAGCCTTTGATAATAGGCGGTACTCCAGGTATTTGTTTGATGCGATCGTTCTGCTCCTTCATCTGTTTCTGCATGGTTAGCAGTAAATTTTGTAATTAAGAGTCATTAGATATACCTGGTCTCGCTTCGAGAGATTCATTAGGAGTATCTCCCCTTCCTGAGTTTGCCAACCCAGATTGAGGATTTTCCATGGTGATGGTATTATTGGGTGGTGGTGTTGGTGGTGCAGGTAACGCTGCCGGTAATCCCCTCGCAAATTCTTGCAAAGCTTGGCTCACATACTCTGCAATCATTTGCTTTACTCGATCTTGTTCCACCGTTTGATCATTATTATCATTGTTGTTATTGGATCTTTTTGGAGATTTTTCCCTTGAACCACATGGGGTTCTTGAAGGTGATGGAACTTGGGTTCCATTACTTTGTTGGTTGTTGTCGTTGGAGTTCGACATAGTTCAGAGGATATCGCTCGAAAAGCAAACAAAGATTATCATATTCCCGGTAACATAACCATTTTGTTTAACCAAAAAATTAGATCCTTTGACTAAAGCTATTTCTAGGATGAACACGGGTTACTGATAATCAAAGAAATAGAGAAAAACAAATAATAGACAATATTGAAAAAATATAGAAAAGCAAAGTAGATTGTCTTCAAGAATCAGATGCCTTTACAAGCTGTATTCCCCTCCCTTATATAGGAGATTCCTTGATATAACGTACAACCCTTGCTATGATTTCCCATTAATGACTAATTATGACATTAATGGGGCGTTACAAAGGATAACGGTAATTGGGGTACGGTTATGTAAAGGTTAGAGTAATCAATTGTAGGTTCTTGAATCTTCCCGTAGCTATGTTCATATTCATTCTGACTGTGTCTCTTCCCTGTTTTGATCAGGTTGAGTTTCCCGTGGCTGATGAGCTCGAGGGTTTATTGAATTGTGCCTCTTTGTTCCATACCTCTTCAAAGAATCACATCCAGCTGTCGTGTTCTCCTGTGTCCACATAACTGGCTGAGTTGTCAAGAGTTGGCTTACGTGTGAAACTCTTTTTTACCAATACAACAACGCCTTGCTCGGAAGACCTTGCATTCATAGCATGAGAGCAGTACCCTCGACCCTCCACCAAGTTCTGAAGTTCCCTACATCGGATGGAGTCAAAACAGTGTACGGAGAGGAGCCTGCCGCCAAGGAGATGTTAGTCGACGAAGTGATACCGATCTCATCACTCTCATCAACAAAATAATCAAATACGAAGGGAAAATAAGATGCCAAATAGCAACCACAAGTACCAGCCTCGACCTAATCGGAGGAGTAGGGGAATGATGAGCATTAGGTTCCCCGATATATCATAATGCTCGATGACTCCGACGCAACAAAATCAACGGTCGAAGAGCTGGAACAAGTCATACTGATCGAGTACCTGCCGAATGAAAGGTATACCTGGGCACGGGGTTAACTTCCGAGCTCAAGAAAAAAATCATTAAATTCCTTTTAGATAACATGGATTGCTTTGATTGGTCCCACCTCGATATGACAAGGATCCCACCGGACATCACTACACATCGATTGAGCTTGGACCCAAAGTTCCGTCCAGTAAAACAAAAGAGAAGGCCCCAATCCAAGGTTAAGCATGCATTCATCAAGGATGAGGTAACCAAACTTCTCAAAATGGGGTCCATTCGGGAAGTTAAATATCCCAATGGTCGGAAAACGTAGTGGTAGTCCCTAAGAAGGGAAATAAACTTAGAATGTCTGTAGTTTATAAAGACTTGAACAAAACATGCCCTAGAGATTCTTTTCCTTTGCTGAATATCGATCGTATCATCGATGCCATCGTCGGCCATGAGATTCTCAGTTTTCTCGACGCCTACTCCGGTACAATCAAACACAGATGAACCCGGAGGACCAGGAAAAGAATTCGTTCATCACTAAATATGGAACCTATTGTTATAATGTAATGGCGTTCAGACTAAAAAATGCTGGTGCAACTTATCAACGCCTAGTAAATCGAATGTTTGAAGAACAAATAGGAAAATCAATGGAAGTTTTTATTGATGACATGTTAGTTAAGTCTCGGCGAATAGAGGACCATTTGAAACATTTGTAAAAGACTTTCGACATACTGAGAAAGTGCAACATGAAGCTCAACCCAGAGAAGTATGTGTTCGGGGTCGGCTCGGGCAAGTTCCTCGGCTTCACGATATCAAATCGAGGAATCGAGATAAACCCCGATAAAATGAAAGCCATCGAGGACATCACAGTCATAGATAATATCAAGGCCGTAAAAAGGTTAATGAGGTGCATAGCCGCCTTAGGACGATTTATTTTGAGGTCTTCAGATAGGAGCTACCGATTCTTCTCACTACTTAAGAAGAAGAGTAGCTTTGCATGGATTCTGAAATGCTAACAGGCCCTGGAGGAGCTAAAATAATAACTATCGAGCCCGCCGTTGCTTCACACCTCAAAAGTGGACGAGCAACTCTACTTGTACTTGGTAGTCTCGAAAATAGCGGTAAGTGGAGTCCTAGTTTGAGAAGAACAAGGTACGCAGTTCCCTGTTTATTATATTAGTCGAACCTTAGATGAGGTCAAAACCATATACCCAGACTTAGAAAAATTAGCGCTTACTTTAATAAGCGCATCTAGGACATTAAAACCGTATTTCCAATGCCATCCAATATGTGTTGTAACTACCTACACCCTTCGTAATATTTTGCACAAACCCGAACTTTCGGGTCGATTGGCCAATGGGCCGTTGAGATCAGTGGGTACGATATCGAGTATCGACCCCAAAAAATCCTCAACTCTCAACTCTTGGCAGACTTCGTGGCCGACATCACGTCAGCCCTCGTATCTGAGGTCGAAAATGAATTGTTATTAAAGTCGGGTACATCATCTGAGTGTAGAACGTTTGTTAGAAGGTGATCCTGCCCAATCAACATCTAAGTATCCAACGATCTGCTCATGACCTCGATCCTCAAACAATAACCCTTTGTCTGGAGCCAATTTTATATATCGAAGAATGTGGACAACTATATCCCAATGACTACCATAGGGAGAATCCATAAACTGACTTACAACACTCACAGGGAAGGAAATGCCAGGTCTAGTCAATGTGAGATAATTTAATTTACCAACCAGCCACCTATATCTTGCAGGATCGCTAAGCGGCTCCCCCTGTCCTGGCAGAAGTTTAGAATTCGGATCCATCAGAGTGTCAATCGGTTTACAACTTGTCATTCATGTCTCCTCAAGAATGTATAAGGCATATTTCAATTTTGATATCACAATACCTGAGCAAGACTGAGCGACATCAATGCCCAGAAAATATTTTAGTTTTCCCAGATCCTTAGTCTGAAAGTGTTGAGAGAGATGTTGCTTCAATTTAGTAATACCATCCTGATCATTGCCGATAATAACAATATCATCAAATAGACCACCAGATAAATACAGAGACTTGAAGCAAAATGCCGATAAAACACAGAGTGATCAACTTTACTCCGACTCATGCCAAACTCCTGGATAACTGTGCTGAACTTACCAAAACAGGCTCGAGGAAACTTCTTTAGACCATAAAGTGACCGGCACAAGTGAGGTGCAATGCCACGAGACTCCCCCTGAGCAACAAACCCAGGTGGTTGATCCATATAAACTTCATCTTCAAGGTCACCGTGTAAAAAATCATTCTTAATGTCCAGCTGATAGAGAGGCCAATGGCGAACAGAAGCCATGGATAGAAAAAGGCGGACTGATGCTACCTTAGCCACGAGAGAGAAGATATCACTGTAATCGAGCCCAAATATCTGAGTATATCCCTTGCAACAAGACGGGCCTTAAATATATCAATCTTTCCATCCGGACCAACCTTGACTGCATACACCCAATGACAACCAACAGTAGATTTACTTGAAGAAAGAGGAACGAGCTCCCAAGTACCACTCGTATGTAAAGGAGACATCTCGTCAGTCATAGCCAGTCGCCATCCTATATGAGACAATGCTTCACCTATAGACTTAGGGATTGAAACAGAGGACAAAGAAGATATAACAAAAATAATAGGGATGACAAACGAGGATAACTTAAACCGACATAATGAGGATTAGGATTAAGTATGTTCCGTATACCTTTCCGAAGTGCAATCGGTGTACTTGCAAGAGAAAAGTCTGCAGTAGGAGCAGGGTCAGATACAGGACGTGAATCAGATGGTCTTGATGATGGGTGCGGACGATGATGATAATTCAAGAGTGGTGTTCTTGTGGCTCTGGATCTAGGAGGAGTTACACTAGACTCCCCAACAATTGGAATGGGTAAGACTTTTGTGGCGGAAGGTGAAGAAGGAGCTATAGTAAACTCCTTAAAGGTCGGTATAGATAAGACCTCAGATATATCAAGGTGGTCAGAAGAGGTAAAGAAAGGCTTAGACTCAAAAAATTTGATGTCAGATGACATAAGGTACCTACGAAGACCATGTGAGTAACAACAATATCCCCTCTGAACACGAGAATAACCAAGGAAGACACACTTGAGAGCATGAGGAGCTAACTTATCTTTCCCAGGGGCTAAGTTACGAACGCAACAAGTGCTCCTAAAAAAATGAGGGGGAACAGAGTACAAGGGTGACTGGGGAAACAATATTGAATACGGAATATGATTCTGGATGGGAGATGAAGGCATCCGATTAACCAAATAACAAGCTGTGAGAACTACATCGCCCCAAAACCGCAATGGAACATGAGATTCAATTAGAAGTATGCGAGCAGTCTCAATTATGTGCCTATTCTTTCTTTCTGCAACCCCATTTTGCTGAGGGGTGTAAGGACAAGATGTCTGATGAATAATTCTTTGAGAAGTCATAAAATGCTGAAATTGAGAGGATAAATATTCTAAGGCATTATCACTGCGAAAAGTTAGAATAGAAATACCAAATTGATTTTTAATTTCAGCACAAAAATTTTAGAATATAGAAAACAACTCAAAACGATATTTCATTAAGAAAATCCAAGTACATCTTGAATGATCATCAATGAAAATAATAAAATAACGAAATCCCAAGGTTGAGCTGAATCTACTAGGACACCATATATCAGAATGAACTAAAGAAAAACAATACTCTACATGACTCTCAATACTACATGGAAAGGAGGCTCGGGTATGTTTCCCGAGCTGACATGAATCACAACCTAATATAGATAAACTAGATAAACTGGGCACCATCTTTTGAAGCTTGGATAAGCTTGGATGTCCTAAATGTTGTTGATACCTAATTTTTTCTAAAAAATATTTCAAAATGCATATATGTCTTCAAAATCATGCATTAGCATCAATTGGTATTTTTCCACAATTTTCTACATATTTTATAAATTTGCCCAGTATTTCATTCCAATAAATAATTACAAAATTGCATCACAAATGATTTCAAATCATTTTCTTGATTTAATATTACTATTATGGTCCTATTAAGTCCAAAATATTCAATAAATAGCCAATTTGGCACCTTTTGGCTACAATTGCAACAACTTTGCAATTGTAACCCATGCGTATAATTTTTGTATTATTTGTTTACCATAAATTAGTATTTTGTATTTCAAATACTAAATAACCATTTTTAAAACAACCCTATACATGAAATTTATTTTTTTATAATTAGTAATTATTTTACAAATTATTTTTTTAATCAATTTATTTGGGATTATTTTGATTCTAGCCTAAACTAGCTAGCCCAAATACCTGCTACACTACCCCAATATGACCCAAGCCCAAACCCCTACCTAACCTTACCCAAATTCATGTTAAATCCCTACCGTTGATCATTTTGATCAACGGTCCAAATCCCCCTTAACATAATTAAACCCAAACAACCCCCCACCCCCCAAACCCTCTAATTTTCACTCACCCTCTCCGCCGTTACACTTCACTCTCCTCTCCAAATAAAATGATCAAAGTTCCAAATCCCCCTTACCATAATTAAACCCAAACGACCCCCCTCCCCCTAAACCCTCTCATTTTCACTCACCCTCTCCGCCGTTACACTTCACTCTCCTCTCCAAATCATCTCTAATACTAACCCTAACTCTCACCTCGCCGCCTCTCATTTGTCGTCAACCATGGTGATTCCTCACCACCCTCAGGCCTCTCATGGATCTCTTATGCCGGTATTACTTGTCTCTAAGACCCTCAAGGGACGAGGGTCAGTCCACTCACACCTTGGGCCTGTTCTTGCCTGTTTCAAGCCGCCATGACTCGATCTTGAGTAAGATCTTTCTATTTTTTCCTAAACATATGGGTCTCTAAGCTAGTCCCTTCATCTCTGCGTTATTTTTACAAAGACCTACTTTCATCTCTTGAACTTCTCAGATCCGTACAGATCTGAGATGGATCGAACTATTTTCCGTTTATTTTTATGTAAACCCACTTTAATCTCTTGAACTTCTCAGATCTGTACAGATCTGAGATGGACTCGAACTATTTTCCGCTTGTTTTTATGAAAACCTTCTAATTTTCAAGTGTTTGTTCATTTCTTCCTAACTAGGGTTTACTGAAAATCATCTTCTCCTAAAGTTTTCCGATTTTGAATATTTAATCTTCTGTTCTTCTGTGCTTTTGACCGATTTATGTTGAGTTTGCCTAAACCCTAGTCTATTTATGCTAAAACTCCATTTTTTCTTATACTTTGCTTCGATTCTGGGTTTTCCGTGTTACTTGTGTTTTCAATCTATGCTTTGATTCTCATGATTTTCCTTTAGCTTAATTCGATGTCCTGTGATTTTTACCCTAGTATATCTTTATTAGGCTTTGTGATTCTACTCTCGACTGATCCAGTATGTTTATGCTTGTCCTACTTGTTTATTCATGGAAACCTATGTTGTTTTCCTTAAAATCAGTATTACTTCAAGTCCTTGATTCGCTGATTTGCTATGGTAATACCTATATGCTGATTTCTGGTTATTTCCCCTATTTTTCATAACTGTTAATTATTTCTTGCCTTATCTTTGATTAATCGTGAAATTTGCCAACTCTTACTAAGTGTTTCCTTAATTAAACTATTTTATACTTACCCCTAATTACCTATTATGTACCTAAGATTACTTGATTTCCTTCTTTAATTATCTGCCCTGCTCTTGACCGCTGGTTGATTACCCCTTAATTGGTGGAAACTTGGCTGATTTTATGTATGATTGAATCTGTAATTTTCCCTAATTGCTACATCGTTGATTCTTTACCTTATTATGTCTAGCTCTCAACTGCTACATATACTCTCCTCCATTATCACTTCTAGGAAACACACTGAACTAAAAACACACGAACACATTAGTTCAAAAAGCTCTCTCTCATACTCAAAGCTTTTTTGCTCTCTTTCATTCTTTGTTACTTACCTACTATTGTTCTGAATTAGCCGGCTGCTAGCCAAGGCTAATTATTGTGCTCTCCTATCCTTCACTTTGTGTTTACTATCCCCTTACTAGTATGTTCTGATTTCAATTCAAGTCCCAAAACCAACATATTTCTGTTACTGCTTCAGCTTATCATGTTTCCATCTGTGGTTTTGTTGTTCAACATGTAATTGACATGTCTACATCTTTGTTCATCTAGCATATTATGTTATGCCTCACTCCCCTTTAGGATCATTATGCTTATGAATATATTACCCCCTTGTAGTATGTCCCAATATGATCTTCTCTATCTCGTGATTACCTATTTTCTAGCATGAACCTTTCTTTGCAAAGCAATTTGCATCCTAAGTTGTCTGATTTTGTGTTGATTCTGAAATTCATACTGTGTTGATACCATTAGCTATCCCCATAAACCCCTTACAAGAACTTCTATGATCATGTATACTATGTGCTCTATGTGTCCCCAATTCCCATCACCCCTGTATGAAGGACTGTTATTTGAATGTGCTGAATTTGTTTGTGCTGTGATTAGTCTACTGTTTGTTAATTGTCCTACTCTTGTCAACGAACTGTTTTTTTTACTAAACGACTCTCCTATTTTATAAAACTGTTTCAACTAAGTCTTTTCCAAACGCTGAATTTCCTATTAAAACCTTTTCAAAACTATGGCAAGCACTCTCACTCTACTATTAGGTCTTTAGCCTCTGCCCCTCCAGTGTATGACTGCCTTAGGATTCCTATGGATCCCTCTGAACTCTGGTGCACTGGGGCTGACCCTTCCACACTGCACTTACTCAATTATGGTTACGGAAATCGGGGTGTGAGCACTGCCCGGGATCCCTTGAGGTCCTTAGGTAACTCTGACACACCCGGATATGAGAAAGGCTATGAAACATTTGAGCACTTGAGGTTCTGGGAATCTGGGCCTACTTTTCAGGCTCCCTATAGTTTAACTTCTTCTTTTCCTTTATCTATTTATGTAATTTACTCAGATGGTCTGTAATAATTATTTGTAAACAGATATTGGGGATGGCTGGTGAAAAAGGGAGGGTAGCTATTTATGTTATCAGTATCAAGGGGTAGAAACCATGCCTTAGGTTTACATTTCCCATATGTGCATTAGAAATCATGTTTAGGACCAATACATTCTAAGCATGTAATGCATTAGATATCATGTTTTAGGTTTACTGGTTCAGCGTCTCATTTGAACCTATTTATCACTTAGAAATCCTGCTTCTAGGCTAAGTAATAGCATCAACATAAAATGTTGCTCCTGAACATCCTGAAATTATGTTGTAACTTCCTGTACGTTTAGAAATCATGCTTTATGAATTCTGCAACCATTTTGCATCTCTATATGCATAGTAGATACCATGCTTTAGGATCTCGCCCAGTCACACTTAGTTAAACTACTGAGGCATGAAAAAGGACGTAAGACGGTCCCATATTTGATCATCCTGTTTTAAATAAAATGGTGATAATCCCTGTATTTTGTAACACCTAGAACAACATGCTTTTACGTAAAACAACTTTTGAAGTATTTTTTTTAACAATTCTGGTAATTATTATGCACAATCCCACACCTAGGCAAGCCTTAGGTATTAATCTCTTTAAAAAACTGGAAGACTGTTCCTTTGTTTTTACTGCCTAATGGTTAACATATTTTAAACTCAATAGGCAAACTGATTAGGTCCTGGTTTTGTGTTTATAAAATTGAAGTTGCATATCTTCTGTGTTCTGATTTTCAGTTAGACATCATGTTTTTGGATCCTGCTTAATAATATTGCCCTTGTTTGTGTTTGAGACGTGCTGCTTATGTGCATTATCTGTGGAGGTAAATTTGATCCTCTTAACTGCTTTTTCCTGTTTTATCTGTTCAAATCATATCTGTTCTTGCCTGTCGCCTAGTATTTTCTCCTTTCAACCTTAGATGTCTGTCTAGAACTGCCTATAGATAGAGGTCCTAAATCCCTCCAGGGCCATTAAGAAGGGACAGGTAACAGCACGCATAGAGATTGTTAAACAACATTCGCTTTAATAATCGCTAAGGGGTGGGGAAGGGTAAATATGGATATGATGACCAGTGCGATAATGCAACGTGTAGCCCCTCTTCTGAGGAGTGATTACCGGGCATTGTACCGATATGATCCTATAGGATAAACGACCTAGGACCCCCTATCCCTTACATATGTGTGTTTAGATCATAACTCTTTCAAACCTTGTATATGTATTTTTTAGACTTTAAATCTTTTAAAACTTTAGCACATATGTGTGCTTAGACTGCGAATCTTCCCAAAATCTTTATTTGTTTACCTATATGTTTTATTTTCTTCTGTGCTACCTGTTTTTTAAAATTCACAAAGCTTGTTTGGCCGGGAACCACAGTTGTGGACTTTAAGGGGTGCCTAACACCTTCTCCTTGAAGTAATTTCAAGCCCTTACCCAAAATCTGGTTATTCAATTAGTGTTATTGTGACCCTTAATAGGTGCCCTAACGCACCTTAAAATCGTTAGGTGGCGACTCTTCAATTCCTTATCCCTTTACCATATAACGAGTTGTCCCAATAATGTCGAATACCCTGACCGACACGAAGAGGGGGGAGCGACAAACGTCTGTGAATTAGGTCCGGAGGATCTGTATCTAGACATGTCATGGAGGAATTGAGTGAGATAAGGTAGTAAAGTCCTTCTGATTCAAGTTTTGTTCCAATCATTTGTACCGTACTGCGTTCCTGCATAATAAAAGAATCATCAATAAAGTCCTTTTGCTTTTGTTTGAGACCCATTGGCTAAAGTAACATTGGGAAGAGACTGTGAATATGCAATATTTGACAAAAGTGATTTATTACTAGAGATATGATCAGAAGCGGCTGAGTCCACAACCCATTGTCCAAGAGTACTAGACTGGGAAACACAAGCAAAAGAATTACCAGCAACAGAAGTATCTGTCTGATCAATGGAGGCTACTTGTTGGAGATGTCTGCTTACTTGCTCAATACTGAAGGAACTCATTATACTCCCCTTCAGATAAAGAAAATCCTTGGTTACCTGTAGTCTCGGTTTGAGCAACATATGTTGTTTACCTTGAAAATGGTAATTACAATTATATTTGATTATGTGGTTCTAAAAATACATGATCTATTTTAACATGGATTGCTTAGGTAGTAGATGTTGAATATGAAGTGAGAAAAACGAAATAAGGACAAAAGGGACGGAATTACGCAAACGGGGTTGGGCAGATACATGATGCTCAAGTTAGGGGTGTTCCCGGTCCGGAAACTTCTCGTGGAGAGGATGACGCATTCAGAGAGTACGTCGAGGGGGTAGATAAGGAGAACGATGTTGATGCCCCAGTTTCCCTCGAGGAAGCTGAGAGGCTCCAAAAACCAGGTGACATTCGAGAAACAATATGCTTATTCTCTGATTTTTGATTCTTGTTTTCTGATTTCCCTTCTCTGTGTTGCAGGTCAAGAAGCTATATGACCAAGCCTTCTCCAAGAGGCAAGATGAGTTGACTCATCGTGGAGAGGAGCTTGAGAATCTTATGGCGGAGTCGGCCGAGCTGGAGGCTCTGTGCGCTCGAAGGGAGGAGGAACTGACCGACCTTCGGGCAAGCTTGGAGAGAGCACTTGAGGAGAGGGCCGATTTCTCCGAGTAGGTATGTTGGTACCCATATTCTTACTTTTCAGTTGTAACGTTAGGTGCTGATTAGCTTACTTTGTGCTTCTCAGATTATGCAGAAGGATGCCCAGGTGGAGCGGCTTCGATAGGAGGTTGCGGCCAAGGACGTCGAAGTCATGGAGCTGGCTCAGTTGAATGATGTTGCGGCTTCGGAGACGGAGGTGCTTCAGGGGAAGCTTTCCTCGGCCCAAGACCTTCTCTGAGGTGTTCAGGAGGAGGATGTTGCACTATCTAAGGCCAAGGCTGAGGCTAGTGAATATTTCTCCTCATACAAGAGGGATGCCACTGGTGTGAATGACCGGGCAAGGGAGATATCCGAGAAGGCCGAGCTAAAGCTGGCCTAGGCAATTGCCTATGCCCGTGCACAAGACAAACGGAAAACCCTCGAGGAGGTGAGAGCCAAAGATGTCGATCTCTCTACCGAGATCGAAGAGGCCAGGGTCCGGGAGGAGGAATTGACAATGCCGAGTACATCAGACGAGGGCTCCGAAAGCGGCTCGGACAGCGGCGGAGGCGAAGAGTAGTTTTTTGTCCTTTTTTCATTTTTCCTTTTTTTTGTATACGGGACCCTTGGGGGGAACTTTTGTAAAGAACACTTTGTAAGTATATTTTTTGGAAATAGAACATCTTTTGTCATATCTTGCACAAACTTAGTCCCGTAACCTTTTCCCAACAGTATCACTCATATGCTTCGATTCTTAGCTTCATCAGAACACTTGCAATAGTAGACCCCCTCGAGATCAGACACCTTCTCGAGGCTAGGTCAGCATGCGATATTTGATTCCTAGAACCCCTTATGACGGTATCATTTATGTGACATGATCATGAAGTGACTGAGGTGGCCCCATCGGCACACTTCCCCAAATGATATGACGACTTGTCAGAAATTGAATGGTCTTCAAAGCAGTTGGTTGGCCACCTTTCGTTGTATAAATATTCTTGCTTCTCCTTCATTCTAAATCTTGCACCTTTGCAAAAACTTCAGCTTTTTTTTCAACATTCTCTTCCCTTTCCCATCTTTGCGAAGACTAGTTTCGTTCCTCCCTGTTTATCTCTGCTTTGATTAGCTACGGCTGCCGTGCCCGGATCTATTCACCAAGAGGAGGGAAATTCTTCCTCCACCCCTAGCTTGTCCGGTGGTACACCGCCGACATATGGTGAGCTGACCTCGTACTGCTTTGCTCCGAAAAAGGACTTTACAGTAGATAAACCCTTCGATGCCCCATTCCATCGAGAGCATGCCTCGAGGTTCGTCCGATTGATAGAAGAAAACCACCTCGAGGACGTAAGGAGAGACTACGTCTGGGGGGGAAATATGGTGCTGCAGATACCCTCTCGAGAAGAGAACTTCATGACTTATGTAGAGGGATTCTTGACCGTGTATACGTATCCGTTTATATTAGGCCCTCTCTACTAACTCGTGCTCGAATTCTACAAAAGGTACCGAGTCACCCTGGCACAGATTCATCCGTCATTTTGTTGAATAGTGCTGATGATGAGGTATTTCACCGAAAATAATGAGCTCGAATTTACCCTCAGCCACCTTATTAGGTTATACCGGCCTAAACATTGTCGAGGCCTGATTGTGTTACGAGGCCGGTCCACCAGGCCTTTCATTGCAAGTGCTGAAAAGGACCAAAATGGAGAATAGATGAGCCGGTTTGTTCGGGTGAGGACCGTTGATATCATTCCAACGGAGTTCCTACCTTTTCCCGAAAAATGGAACTTCAAACGTAAGCACCATGTCATGCCTTAGTGTCTTTTGTTCCTATCATCTTATAAGAGTGTTTCTTTTTCTCTTTTTCCGCAGTCCCGTGGGTGCCCAGGGAGGTCCTTGATCTATCGGACTGGACTCAAAAGTTGGCAGCTTCCTTGACATACGACGAGCGCAAGTGGCGTGATCTCTCAAAAGGCAGATGGGAAGAAAAGCACCACGGTATGAGTCGTGTGGTATCCCTTTTGATGAACGTTTCCTTTTATGCGTACTAAATCTGATGCCACATGTGTTGGTGGGTTTTCCGAAATGAGGTCGTTCCCCTTCGAGGAGAGGGATGGCCCGACGGAGGACAATAACAAAAAAAGATCATCTATAGATGAGGACATTCTCGATGAGGTGGGGCCTTCTCGGATGCATAAAGGACATGGCGCTGATGAGGAGAGTCTTATCTGTGTTGGTCATTCTGTGGATGTCAGCTCTCCTCGTGAGGATGATTAACCATCTACATCTCGAGTTGGGGGCCCTTCCGAGGTTGCCAATTCTGTCATGCCGGAGACCTCTAATTTTGAAGAAGAGATTCCCCGAGAGATAAGGAGCAAAAGTCCTCCACCATCATCTGCTTCTTCCATCAAAGGTACTTCGAGGACTGCTCGGGACCAAGGGCCACCCAGACCAATTGAGGTTTCGAGTGGGCATACCCCTATTGAGAGCGGTACAACTGGGGCTGATGGGTCCAGGCCGGTAGATGCATGTTCAAATTTAAGGAGGCCCGACAGCTCTGTTCTGAGGTGAGTTCTGATCGGCCTTGCTGTTTTTTAGCTATGAATCTTCCTTCTTTGAACTAAAGTTTTTCTTTTGCAGGTTTTTGACAAACTCAAGTCTGAGCTGCTTCGATGTGAGGCCCGGTTGCGGGAAGCTTTGGGTAATAAAAAATCTCTAGCTTCTTTGCAATGAGAAGACAAAAGAGTTGATGCATCTTCGGGTGGAGATGCATCGGAGCCGGATTTGTGAAGGCAAACTTGAGCGTCAGGTAACCCTTACCCTGAAGGGGTACGAGCTTCTTTTCTCGCCTTTGGGAACTAACACTTTGGTGCTTCAGTTGCAGGGAAAGACAGAAGCGTTGGATCGCCTGTGGGGCGAGGTTGGGCAAGTTAGGTCCGAATGCCAAGCGTTGAAAGCGCAAGTAGGCGTACATGTTGCGGCCCAAAGGAATGCTTTTGCCAAGGCTACTGCACTCGAGATACAATTTCGCAATGCCCGAGAAGATAGCTCCATTCAGTCGAGCAGGATTTCCAATCTTGAGGTTGATCTTCTAAATATGAAAGTCGAGGTCGTGGATGCTCGGGCCGAAGCTGAGGTAGTTTGAGCGAAGGCCGATAAGACGGTGGTCGTTTACTTGAAAGATGATGCCGATGCTCGGGCTGAGCTGAGAGGGGATTTCGATAGATAGAGGAGGGTCAATGAGTATTCCCGATGCAAATCCCAGCGGAGACCTTTGAGGAGATACATGCTAGGGGCTTTGACCTATCGGGAGAGATAAAGTAGGTCGAGGCGGACGAGATCGATGCCAAGTTTTTCCTTTCTTCTTGAGCTTATGTTGATATTTGAAGTCCGACGTGGGAGATGGTCCGAGGGGCCTTTGAGGGAGCTGGTCCCGAGGGTAGACTAGATTTTTCGCTTTGTTTTTTTGCATAAGACTCCTGTGGAAGTGCTGTAAATATGTATTTATAACGCTCACACACATATGAAAGATTCTTTGGTTTTATTTTCCTGTTGATAGTCAGCTCGATGAATTGGACTTTGAGATGAAACCCTTGGGTTTATAAATTGGCCCTGAGGCTCTTTAAGCTGGCGACTCGGGCTCTTATGCTTTGGGTCGGTACGACCTTCGGTGTAACTGGAGACTTGGGCCCTTACGCTTTTTTGGCCCTAAGACACTTTAGTTAATCGTATCGAGCTTAGTCTCCGATTCGGGTTTTGGCTCGAGATCAACGGCCCTCAGATTTTTAAATTGGCGCTGAGGCACTTTGGGTTGGTATGACCTATAGCTGGCGACTCGGGCTCTTACGCGTAAGGTCGATACGACTTTTTATGTAGCGGGCGACTTGGGATCTTACGCCTTATCTTGCCCTGAGGCGCTTTAGCTAACCGTATTAGGCTAAGTCTTCGAGTCGGGTTTTGACTCAAGCTCAACGGCCCTCAGGTTTTTAAATTGACCCTGAGGCGCTTTGGGTCGGTATGACCTGTAGCTTGCGACTCGGGCTCTTACTCGTAAGGTCGATACGACTTTTAATGTAGTGGGAGACTTGGGATCTTACACCTTTTTTTTCCCTGAGGCGCTTTAGTTAACCGTATCGGGCTTAGTCTCCGAGTCAGGTTTTGACTCGACCTCAACGGCCCTCAGATTTTTAAATTGGCCCTAAGGAGCTTTGGGTTGGTATGACCTATAGCTGGCGACTCGGGCTTTTACGTGTAAGGTTGATATGACTTTTAATGTAGCGGGCGACTTGGGATCTTACGCCTTTTTTTGCCCTAAGGAGATTTAGCTAGCCGTATCAGGCTAAGTCTTCGAGTCGGGTTTTGACTCGAGCTCAACGGCCCTCAGGTTTTTAAATTGGCCCTGAGGCGCTTTGGGTCGGTATGACCTGTAGTTGGCGACTCGGGCTCTTACGTGTAAGGTCGATACGACTTTTAATGTAGTGGGCGACTTGGGCTCTTATGCTTTTTTAGACCTTGAGGCGCTTTAGTTAACCGTATCAAGCTTAGTCTCCGAGTCGGATTTCGACTTGAGCTCAACGGCCCTCAGGTTTTAAAATTTTCCCTAAGGCGCTTTGGGTTGGTATGACCTGTAGCTGGCGACTCGGGCTCTTACGCATAAGGTCGATACGACTTTTAATGTAGCGGGTGACTTGGTCTCTTACGCTTTAGGTTGGTATAACCTTTAACCGGTTCTTTTCAAAGTTTTTTGAAGTAATTGGAGGCCTGTGATTTTATGGCAACAGTCGGACGTTCCCAGTTGTGTTAGTTTGGCCGGAGCCTTATGACAGTGGTCATTTTGGCCATAGCCTTTTAGTCCCCGAGTGAGATAGCCATGGCATCTATATTGGGGGTTTGCCTTTTGGTTCTTACAAGTTCGATATATAGCCTTGACTTTGATATGGGGTTTATGCCTGTTTTAAGGTTTTACAAATTTGTACATGCCTTGCTTGAGGTCTTACAGTTTTGATATTGCCTCATGGATGGCTTACGAGTTTGACGCTGCCGGCCCTGAGGTCTTATGGCTGTGAATCGTCTGTCGAAGTCAGTCCTTGAGTTAGAGTTCATATTTCTCCATGGAGGGCTTATGCTATTGATATTGCCTCGTGGATGGCTTATGAGTTCGAAGTTACCTGCCCTGAAGTCTTACGGCTTCGAGTTTGATAACCTGATGAGCCGACTGTCGGGGGCAGTCGCCAATCCAGAATTGATGTTGCCTCGAGGAGGGCTTATGAGCTCGAAGTTACCTACCCTAAGGTCTTACGACTTCGAGTTGTTGGCGATTCGGTGGAGTGACTGTCGAGGACAGTTCCTGAGTGCTTGATAAATTTTTGGCCCTGGGGCTGTCTCTTGTGAAAATGGCAAACTTCTTCGATGTGCGATTTGTTTTGATGATAGAAGGTAATTCTCTGATTACCTGGTACAAGTATACATGTTTTTACCATCGAGGGTTCGATTATTCTATGCGGACACGGTTCATTCGACTGTTTGGTCTGATACATCATTCCCCTGTCGAGACCCTCTTAGGCATATTTCAGTGATCTCCTGGGGGATGCCCCTCAGTATTCGAGGTTGATCGAAGAGAAGCCTTGAATACTTGGTGAGTTCTCCTCATGTAGCATATGGATGTTGCCTCGTTCAAAACCTCGCCAATAAAACCTTTTGGGATAAAATCCAACGCAAGGGAAAAATAGTGCAACGCATGCTTTAAAACCTAAGACCTTCGAGTTGGGGGGTGCTTCGACTCCTTTCAATCGAATACCTGCACGCAGGTTAGCGCAAAGTGTGAAAGAAAAAGGGATAGGGTTGTACCTTAGCTGCGATGGTGCTCGAGCCTTGATATGCTTTGGTTATCAGTTCCGAGGACGCAGCACGATCCTTTGTTTGTTCCTACGAGGATGTAGTTTGTGATTGTTACTTGGCTGTTTGCATGTTTTTTGGCTCCTTCGATGTAGAAGATGTCGGTGCCACATCATGCACTGTGAACATTTCTTTTGCTGCGTGATGCTCTCCCTATACTATTTTTACTCCATCCTTCATAGGGAACTTCATCATTTGGTGAAGGGTTGATGGCACTGCCCTCATATTATGGATCCATGGCCTTCTAAGCAATGTGTTGTACCTCATGTCACCTTCGATGACATGAAACTTAGTATCCCGAATTGTGCCGACCACGTTGACTGGGAGGATGATTTCCCCTTTCGTTGTTTCGCTTGCCATGTTTAACCCATTGAGGACTCGAGAGGCGGGTATGATCTTGTTGAGCAACCTGAGTTGCTCTACCACCCTCGACCAAATTATGTTGGCCGAGCTACCTGGATTCACGAGCACACATTTAATGTGAAATTTATTAAAAAGAAAAGAGATTACCAGTGCGTCATTATGAGGTTAAGATAAGGTCTCGATGTCCTCTTCGCTGAATCAAAGGGCGTCTTCAGGTATGTAGCTCCGAGTTCGCCTGGTGATGGATACTCTTGTTTATTTAAGAATGGGTCCCTAAGGGACATCGACTCCACCAATAATCATGTGGATGACGTGTCGTGGTTCTTCCGTTTCATTTTTCTTGTTTACCTCTCTTTCCCGAAATTGATTTTTAGCTCGGTCGGTGAGGAATTCTCGAAGGTACCCTTTGCTGATCAGTCGGGCTACCTTTTCTTGAAGTTGTGTGCAATATTCGGTCCTATGACTTTGGGTATCATGATATTCGCATATCAAGTTGGGGTTCCTTTGTGAAGGATCTGACAGCACGGGTCTCGGCCACCTGGTATTCCTGATCTTGCTTATGGCCGATACGATGTCTGAAACGTCGATGTTAAAGTTGTACTCAGATAGTCAGGATGCCTCTACCGGCCCTGGGTGCCTGTCAAACCCTGCTTTGTTCACGAGTCCCCGACGATTCTTCCCTCGATCCGTCCTTCAGCCATTTCGAGGTACGTTACGTCTCGGGATATTTCTCCGATTCTCCACATATTGTTGATACCTTTCTTTGTTTAGCCTTGGCTCTCTTTCTGGAAGCCTCGATTCCTTTGCTAGGACTCTGATATGATACAACGAGCCCGAGGGGGCTTCCAATTGGTCGTCCTCGACCCTGATCTTCGATTGGTACTTGTTGTGCCCGGTCTCTAATGTTCAAACTTCACCTGCTGACGTTTTAGGCACCGAGCTACAAATCCCACTATATCCTTCTTAACCCTCCTCTACCAATAGTGTTGCGTCAAATCCTGGTACATATTTGCGGCACCCAGATGAATGGAATACCAAGAACTACGGGCCTCCTCAAGGATCAACTCACGTAGCCCATCTACAATAGGCACACAAAATCCGACCCTGCATCCTCAACACCCCATCATCCCTAATAGTAATATCCTTGGCATCACCGTGTTGAACCGTGTCATTAAGGGCAAGAAAATGGGGATCATCATACTGACGCTCTCTGATGTGATCATATAAGGAAGACTGAGAAACTACATAAGATAAAACCTGACTGGGCACTGAAACATCTAATCTCACGAGCTGGATGGCCAAGGCCTAAACGTCTGCTGCAAGCGGTCTCTCACCAATAAGAATAAACGCAAGGCTACCCATACTCACTGCGTTTCTACTTATGGCATCGGCTACCACATTGGCCTTCTTGGGATGATACAGAATGGTGATAATCCTTTAGCAGCTCCAAGCATCTCCGTTGCCTCAATCTAAATCCTTTAGTTTGAACAAGTGTTGGAGACTCCGATGATCTATAAATACCTCACAGGACACACCATAGAGATATTGCCTCCAAATCTTCAATTCATGAACAATGGCTGCCAACTCTAGATCATGAACATGGTAGTTTTTCTCATGGGGCTTCAATTGGCATAAAGCATAAGTAATCACTCTACCCTCTTGAATCAAGACACACCCAATATCAATCCGAGAAGCATCACAATACACTGTATAAGAGCTCGACGCTGAAGGCAAAACTATAACTGGAGTTATGGTCAAGGCAATCTTGAGCTTCGGAAAGCTCTCCTCACACCCATTCTACCACCTAAATGGATCACCCTTCTGAGTCAACCAAGTCAAAGGTGCTGCAATGGACGAGAAACCTTCCATGAAGCAACGATAATATCAAGCCAAGCCGAGAAAGCTCCGAATCTCAGTAGCTGAAGAAGGATTGGGCCAACTCAGAACCACGTCTATATTATTTGGATTCACCTTAATATCCTCATTGGACACCACGTTCCCCAAGAACTCCACCGAGATAAGTAAAAACTCATACTTGGAGAACATGGAATAAAGCTTCTCCTCTCTCAACCGCTATAGTACAATCCACAAATGTTGGGCATGCTCCTCCTTGCTACGTGAGTACACCAGGATATCATCAATGAATACTATAGGAAACGAATCAAGATATTGTTGAAATACATTGTTCATCCGATGCATGAATGTTGCGTGACATTGGTCATCCTGAAAGACATCACGAGGAACTCATAGTTATCATAATGGGTCCTAAATGCCGTCTTCATAATATCTGGGTCCCGAATCTTCAACTGGGGATACCTAGACCTCAAGTCAATCTTGGAGAATACCCTCGCTCCTTTAAGCTTGTCAAATAGATCATCAATGTGTGGCAAAGGATACTTGTTCTTCTTTGTAACCTTGTTCAACTGCCTATAGTCAATGCACATCCACATAGTATCATCATTCTTCTTCACAAACAGAATCGGTGCACCTCAAGGCAACACACTAGGCCTAAGAAACCCTTATCAAGAAGCTCCTGAAGCTGCTCTTTCAATTCCTTAAACTCAGCTGGTGCTATACGATACGGAAGAATAGAAATGGACGGAGTTTCCAGCACCAAGTAAATACCGAAGTAAATATCCCTATCGAGTGGCATGCTCGGCATGTATGCAGGAAACACAATCGAAAAATCTTGCTCTACCAAAACAGAATCAATAGCAGGGGTATCAGCACCAACATCCCTCACAAAGCCAAATATGACATACACCCCTTCCCAAACATCTGTTGGGCCTTCAGATAAGAAATCACCCTACTGGGAACATAATCTAGATAACCTATCCACTCAATTTTTGCAACCCCGGCATCACCAACGTCACGGCCTTAGCGTGATAATCCAGAATAGCATGACATGGAGACAGTGAATCCATACCCAAGATCACGTTGAAATCAATCATACTAAGTAATAAGAGATTAAATATAGTCTCCAATCCCCCAATAGTCACTACACACAACCGATACACAGGGTCTACAACAATAGTATCGTTCACTAGCGCGGATACATGAACAGATGAATCTAAGGACTCACAGGGCATATCTAAATAACGATCAAAATATGTTGATACATACGAATAAGTGGAACTAGTGTCAAATAATATAAAAGCATCCATGTGGCACATTGAGCCTGACCGCCACCTGATTAGTCTACCTCTCTAAGGTGAGTTCTAGCTGCTTGAGCCCCACCCCGAGTTGGCTGAGCGGCTGGTGAAGTAACTGGTGCGAAAGACGTAGTTTTGCTCCTCTGCTGAACTGGACCTCCTGAAAGGTTGGGAAAATGCCTTTTCACATGACCAAACTCTTCACACTCAAAACAACCCCTCTCTGACAATGGCGGCAAGTACTGAAGTGCACCCCCAGAAAAAAAATATCTACTAGAGGAACCTAGTGTAAATGAATCCTAAACTGAAGGAGCACGACATGAACTCTGAGCTGGGAGTGCACTAAGAGATGACTGCCCAGGGCGAGCACTCTATCAGCCATTGCTAGCTGATGCACCACGATGAATTGGACAAGCCATCTGGGCGGGCCTATAAGGACGACCCTTGATATAGTAGGGCTGACTCCCAGAAGAAACACAGCTGAAACCACCCGAACCACGAGTCCTCTTGGCCTCCCTCTCCTCGTGCTCCTGACTACGGACCAACTCTAGTCGCCAAGATATATAAACCACCTTGACAAAGCTAGCACTGGATACATTCTCCCGAGTCATAAAAAAATGCAACTGATAGATGATGCCATCAATGAACCTCCTACTCCTCACCTTATCAGAGAGAACCAACTGTCGTGCCCCTTTATCTCGTGAAATCGGGTTTCGACACATGAAAACTCTTTTAAGGAAGAGTGTCAAAAGAGAGAGTCGCCACCTACGGATTAAGGTGCTTTAGGGCACCTATTTGTAGATAACTCTAGATTAACCAGTTGCATCACCAAATATCGGGTAAGGGCTCAAATTACCTCGAGGAGAATGTATTACTGTTGGTTGAATTCCCAGTGCACACGCAAGTGTACGTGGTCGACAAGTAATATAGGATTTTAAGTCCAGATATCGTACCCACAGGGACTTGTGATTAACTATCCACTAAACTAAACTCAAACAAATATTTAACTAGAATTAATCTAAAATAGTAAATCAAAAGATTAAATAGACAACTAACTTAAAGATGAATTCAAGGTAAATTGATATTCTAGAGTTATGGGTTGTTAAACAATCACGTTGAGTTTTCGACCTAAATCTTCTAATCAGGTTTATTGATTGACGAGGTTAATATTGCTCGTAGCCTTCTCCCGAAGTACAACTCGCCTATTCAAGTTAACCTAATGCCTATATTCCTATGGAATCAGGATTAACAAGAACGCATTAATAATTCCCGTATAATAACCAAGCAAGGCAATTAGGTATATTCCTATCCTAACCGCAAATCCGCTCCCCTGAAGGGTTAAGATCTTGCTCTACCCAATCTTATATGCAATCTAGAATTCCCTCTCCCGAGTTCAACCCTAGATTCGTAGATAGTAGTCAATTGATGATCAAGCAATTGAATAATTAAGCACAAGATTGAATAAACAAACCAATTAAGATAAACAATAAGAATAATTCAAGCTTCAACTACAACGTTCATGTAACACCCAATACTCTAGAACTAATAAACTATAAAACTAAAAGAAGAGAAGAGAATAAAAACTAAGTAGAATCCTCTGTCAAAAGTCCTCCGTCGAATCCCCTGTCCAAAGTCTGCCTCAGCCCCCTAATGTGATGTTTTTGGGTCTATTTTATATGTTTAGAATGAACCCTAAACGTCTCAAAGACTTCTATTCTAACTTGGAAACACTTA
>ML420362.1:0-26632 GCA_005239525.1 Nicotiana knightiana
GAAAACTTAAAGCTAAAGCTAGGATCAAGTAAAAAGGTTGTTGACCATTCTCATATCATGTTAAAAGAAAACATGGGAAAATTAAAAGATAAGATGTATGCCAAGGACGAACAAATAAGAACTTAATGAAGAACTTGGCAAAGTCAAACATGAATTAGATCGAACTTGTAAATGGAATAAATCCTTTGATGCCCTGATATGGCTTCAAGACAATCATAGTAGCAACAGGAGAGGTATTGGCTTTGGAAGTCAATTTCCCAAGTGGGATCCCAAAAACAAGTATCTCACTCTTCCTGATAATAAAATCTGCATTCATTGTGGTAAGACTGGGCACTACAAATATGAGTGTACTGCAAAAGAGCAGGCCAGTCAAAAAAATAATTGGTTTGTAAAAAGGGAAAAACTGGCTGCCAAATTGGGCCAGGAAAAATTTGATTCACCCATTCTCTCATAGAAAAGGACCCAAACTAGTTTGGGTTCTTAAGACTAACCTTTGATTCTTTTTGTAGGTTCAAGTGAGAGGAGGCAGCCAGATCTGGTATTTGGATAGTGGCTGCTCAAAGCATATGACTGGGAACATGNAGAAAGGTGAAATCATCGGGATTGGTAAGGTAGGTAAGGATGATACACGGTCCATTGAACATGTGTATCTAATAGATGCCTTGAAATATAGCCTGATCAGTGTATCACAACTGTGTGACAGAGGTAACCTGGTTGCTTTTACTTCCACAAAATGTTTTGGGATTAAGTTGCTTACTAACAAGATTTTTTTGCAGGGAAAAAGAATGAATAACATCTATGTCATAGACTTGTCCACACTTTCTGAAAATGAACTCACTTGTCTAAGTGTGTTGGACAATGATCCCCTCCTATGGCACAAACGACTTGGTCATGCAAGTCTAACTCAGCTTAACAAACTAGTCTCTAAGGACTTAGTGGTAGGACTTCCTAACATTAAGTTCAAGGAAGACAAAGTTTGTGAGGCATGTGCCAGGGGGAAGCAGGTAAGGTCCTCTTTCAAAAGTAAGAAAATAGTCAATACCACCAGGACATTGGAACTGGTTCATATGGATCTATGTGGTCCTATGAGAACCTTGAGTAGAGATGGTAAGAGATATGTGATGGTGCTAGTTGATGATTTTTCAAGGTTCACTTGGACCTTATTCCTGGCATCTAAGGATGAAGCATTTGATATGTTCACCTCATTTGTCAAGAAAACTCAAAATCAATTAAGACATCAACTGCATCAATTAGATCTGACCATGGTTCTGAATTTGAGAATGCTAAGTTTGCTAAGTTCTGTGATGAACATGGTGTTAATCATAACTTTTCTGCTCCTCATGGTTCTGAATTTGAGAATGCTAAGTTTGCTAAGTTCTGTGATGAACATGGTGTTAATCATAACTTTTCTGCTCCTCATGGTTCTGAATTTGAGAATGCTAAGTTTGCTAAGTTCTGTGATGAACATGGTGTTAATCATAACTTTTCTGCTCCTAGAACCCCACAGCAAAATGGGGTTGTTGAAAGGAAAAACAGAACTCTTGAAGACATGGCAAGAACCATGCTCCTATCTAGCAAACTACCTCACGGCTTCTGAGTTAAAGCAATAAATACTGCTTGTTACGTAATCAATAGATGCATGACCAGACCTCTGGTAGAGAAAACTCCCTATGAATTACTTAAAGGGAGAAAGCCCAACATATCCCACTTTAGGGCTTTTGGATGCAAGTGTTTTGTACATAATAATGGCAAAGATTCCCTAGGAAAATTTGACCCCAGAAGTGATGAGGGAGTATTCTTGGGATATTCATCACATAGAAAAGCTTATAAAGTGTATAATAAAAGAACTATGTGTGTAGAAGAAAGTATACATGTTGTCTTTGATGAAACTAACATTCTTGCTGAGAGACAGGAACCTGAAGATGAGGAGCTTGGACTGGTAAGAAGCAATGATCACATTGAGGCAAGCATGGAAGGTGGAACAGGTAATGGACCAGGTTCAACTACCCCAAGCATCATGACAGGGGGAATTCAACATATGCAACATGGCCCTGATCCTGCTTCACAGCAACAAGACACCATGGAATCGTCTAGGAATGAACAACTGGTACTTAAACCACACAGATATCAGAGTTCTCACCCTCTTGAGAACATCATAACAGATTTGGCATCCGGAATCAAAACAAGATCATCCTTGAAAAATCTGTGTGCGTTTGATGCCTTTCTATCCATGATCGAACCAAAGAACATTGGGGAAGCCCTACAAGATGCTGATTGGGTAAATGCCATGCAAGAAGAGCTGAATCAGTTTGAAAGAAGTCAAGTATGGCACTTGGTACCCAGGCCACTAGATAGATCTGTAATTGGCACCAAGTGGGTCTTCAGGAACAAGCTCGATGAGGATGGAACTGTTACAAGGAATAAGGCAAGATTAGTTGTTCAAGGATATAGTCAAGAAGAAGGAATTGACTATGATGAAACCTTTGCCCCTGTGGCAAGACTGGAGGTAATCAGACTTCTTATAGCATTTGCTGCATACATGGAATTCACTCTTCATCAGATGGATGTTAAAAGTGCCTTTATAAATGGCTATCTGAAGGAAGATGTATTTGTCAAGAAGCCTCCAGGTTTTGAAATCAAGGAGTCACCTAACCACGTATACAAACTCGACAAGGCTCTATATGGTCTCAAACAGGCACCAAGAGCATGGTACGAACGATTATCAAAATTCCTACTAGAACATGGGTACAAACGAGGAAAATTGATAGTACCTTGTTCTTAAGGGAAAAGGGTAAGGATCTCCTGATTGTGCAAATATATGTGGATGATATCATATTTGGAGCGACTTCTGAAAAATTGAGCAAGGAATTTGCTATGCTAAGGGAAGTGAGTTTGAAATGAGTATGATGGGTGAGCTAAACTTTTTCTTAGGCTTGCAAATTAAGTAAAACCCAAATGGAAAAATGATCCACCAACAAAAGTATGTGAAAGAATTGCTAAAGAATTTTAAAATGGAAGACTCAAAAGAAATAGACACTCCCATAGCCACAGCTACAAAATTGGAGTGGATGAACCTGGTTCATCTGTTGATCAGAAGCTATATAGAGGGATGATTGGGTCTCTATTGTATCTCAATGCCAACAGAACTGATATTGTGTTCAGTGTGGTATTGTGTGCTAGGTTTCAGGCAAATCCATAGGAGTCCTACCTCACTGTAGTAAAGAGAATTTTGAGATATTTAAAAGGCACCACTGATTTATGCCTTTGGTATCCTAAAGGTAGTAATTTCGACCTTGTAGGATATGCTGATGCTGATTATGCAGGATTCCTGGTTGACATGAAAATTACTTCAGGTATGGAACACTTTTTGGGTTCATGCCTTGTATCTTGGGCTACCAAGAAACAAAATTCAGTAGTCGTGTCTACTGCTGAGGCTGAATATGTGGCTGCAGCCTCATGTTGTGCCTAGTTGTTATGGATCAAACAACAACTCATGGACTTTGGTATTTATGTGGGATGCATTCCTATTTTTTGTGATAACACTGGTGCTATTAGTATGACGAAGAACCCAATGCATCACAAAAGGACTAAGCACATAGATGTTAGACACCATTTTCTAAGGGATAACTATGAAAAAGGAATGACCTCAATCGAATTTTGTGCTACTGATCATCAAATTGCTGATATATTCACTAAAGCACTTAGTAGGGAGAATTTTGAGAGAAACAGGCTGGAATTAGGGATGATTAAGATCACCTGGTTGAAACAAAAAATATTTATATAAATGAATTTTTTTTTGGCTAGAAAATTTTAGTTAGGTACTTAATCAGATTAATAATTTCTCAACATCATGTCTTTATTGCCATACTCTTGTGCCATGTATTAATATGATTCCATGGATACTAATAATGTTTATCTATCTTTGTAAGTTGAGGCAATTTAAAGATTTCTAACAGGATGAACCTGGTTCATCTATGCTGATTCATCTGACTGACAAGGTACGTACTCTTCTCCACATAGTAATTCAATTACAGTCACACATGAGCAGGATTCTATCTATATTTGGTTCATTCCTAAGTCTTTGTACTAATCCATAAATGAACACGTTCCAAGGAGTCACATCAACACTCAATTAGCCGAGAAATAGGGAACTCTCAACCGTCAAATCAATGACACTCCTACAACTATTAGACTTCCACTTGAATAAATTTTGTATCCGTTGTAAAATTAATGGCCATATCTTATAAAAGGAAATCATTACTCCTCTCTTCATAAAGCTACCTTTAAATCAAGTTTAACTCATACTACACAACCCAAAACTTGCAACTCATCCTTTTCTCCTAACAAAGCATAAAAATGTCTTCACCAGCTTCTTCGTTTAATTCCTCACCTAATCGTGATTATGATGGAGGACATTCTGAATCTTTCTCCAATTCTCCATCCGTTTACAGCTCTGAATCACTAGAAATTCCATCATCCCCTGAAAATGCACCTGTTCTTGAACCCACTCCAAACCCTAATCCTGCCCCCAAGAATCGTCGTGTTAAAGTTCTTGCCCGGAAATATGTTGCTTCTGGGGCTAGGGAAAAATTCTTGGAGGATCTTATTAAAGCAGACAAAGGTACTAAGTCAGGTTCATCCAATGAGTCCTTCAAATCAGCTAATGAGGAAGAAGCACCTAGTTCAACCAGTTTTGAAAAAGGTAATCTTGAAATCGATTCTGAATTTACTTCTGCTGATAAAAGATTCGTGTTGGTAGGGTCTGTTATTGATGTTGAAATACCTGAAAGGAAGAAGGGTGGGAGAAAAGAAATAATTCTTGAGAGAGAGGGAGAAGAAGATGTGAGGGGATCTAGGGAGGATGGTACCACGCTGGTTATTTGTGGTCCCATTCCTAAAACTATGGGAGAAAACGTCACTGATTTAGGGGGAAGCATAGTTGAAGAAGCTGCAGCAGGTCTTGCAAGTCTGAAGAAAGGTACAAATGAACCTGGCTCATCGGGAGAAGAAACATTGACTGAAAGGTTGAAGAAACTGGGAGAGTCTTATAACCCCAAAAGAAGAAGGAGTCAGAAACCCAAGAAGGCAACTCACCCAGTTCCTTCAAAGAAAATAAAAATTTCTGAAGTTGCTGATGTTTCTGCTCCAAAAGTAAGAGCTACTCGTAGCACTATGAGAAAAGCAGAAGAGAAATTAGAAAAGGCTCTGAAGGAGAGCAAGAAGAAGAGGGAAGCAAAAGGAAAAGCAAAAGTTGGAGAGCTTGTTGAGGCTATTGAGATTGCAGAGACTGGGTTGGACCTGGTCCAACAGGAGGAGCAACCTGCTCCAGGCGTGGCTGAGACACCAAAACCCACAAAGGCTAAGTCTTCTACAAAGAAGTCAGCTAGGATGTCTGTCGCACCAACAAGATCTGTTAAGAAGACCAGGGCCAAGCCAAAGAAAGTGAAAGTTGTTGAGGATGATGATGCAGACTGGAGTGGAGAGGAGGAGAAGGAAATTGGAGAGGTGACTGACAGAGTTACCATGTTTGGAAAAAGAACAATACTGAAAGGTAAGCTGATGAAGGATTTAGAGGAGCCTGGAATGCAGTATCTGATGGAAACTGCGGAGGTGCAAGGCTGGAAGGACCTGATCCTTCGCATGGAAAGCAGGCTGGCAAAAGCTGAGTTGGTAGAGTTTATGGGGAATGCCATTGTCAAGGAAGGCAAGGTCACTTCTATGGTCAAAGGAATTGAAGTTTCCTTTGATGTTAAAGAACAGGGTGTTTTTCTTAACATACCAGTTGAGGTCTATGAGGACTACACAAGGCAGAGATGGCCTTGTCTAGATGGTATGGCCTCAGCAATCAACATCACAAGGTTCTTTTGTGATAGTGAGAAGGAGATTGAACCCAGGCCGGTTTACAAGAGTGAGATGAAGCCAGAGAACAAGCTACTCTTTGAGTTCGTCATTAAGTTCCTACTGCCTAGACAAGAAAGAAGGCACATGGAAAATTATATGGATCTTACTTTGATGGAATGCTTGTACAGGGGAAAGAAAATTAATTGGCCGGCTTTCATCATCCAACTCTTTGACAAAGTGGTGAACGGAACCAAAGCACACGCAATTCCTTATGGATTCACTCTGACAACAGTGCTTGCACATTTTGGGGTTCCAGTAAAGAAGGCTGAGATGGCTACTGCCAAAGGTTATTTTGGGAAGGAAACGTTGCTTACATGTGACTACAATGTCAATGTTCCTGTGGATGAACCTGGTTCATCTAGGAAGCAACCAGTCAACAGCAAAGTTAGAATCCTGGTGCAGGAAAACGAAATTAAGGGTATGGAGATCCTTCGTTTGAAGTCTCGTGCGATTGAGGTTGAAGAAGAGTGGGATGCTCTTAGAGCTGAATTAGCAAAGGAGAAAGAAAAGAACGAGGGTGTTCTTCAGCAGATGTTGTATCCAAGACCACAACCTCCTCTGCACCTTCCCATCATTAGGCTTCTCAAAGCTTCCATAACCCATCTTAAGACCCGTTATCAGTTTCAGTTCTTTTTACTCTCTTTTTTTTTTTTTGCTCATGGTTGGTTTGTTTTTGTTTTTCTGTATGCTGGTTGATTATCGTTACTTATCAATGAATTTTGCTTTTAGTTATTGACTTGTCCCAATTTCTGAGTTAGCTAACATTTATTGGTTTCTTGTGTTGATTAATCATGCTTTGCACCTGCAGCCTCAATGGCCATGAGTAATAATTAATAAAACCGGTAAGTATCATTTTGCAAACTTTTCGATGATGCCAAAAGGGGGAAGATATGTGCCGAACTTGCTGAACTTTTCAAAATATTTTTTAAAGTGATATTTATAACCTAATGAACCTGGATTCTCTATGATTAATGCTTAAAACCATACAAAGTGTTTGAAGTGTATACAGGATTAAGCACAGAGTTTGTCATCATAAAAAAGGGGGAATTTGTTGACCCATGTCACTGTATAATTTTGAAGATTGACAAACGGCTGACCAGTTGAACCAGGTCCATCAGAGCACACATCTTGAACTAAATAGCTGGCGCATGAACCGTATATGCTTAGGAGATGTTTGTGAATATGAAGTATCAATGAACCAAGAGATTGTCTCCTAATACGAAAAGGTTGCAAACTGATCTGATTAATTGAAGTCGAATTCAGCAAGGAAAGTAACAAAGGAAAGGAAGTTGAGGTTGGTTCGAATTTGTTCACCCAGGTAGAGTTGAACTAGTATTGGAAGACAAGCTCAACAACTGACTCTATAAATACTTGATGTATTTCTGCTGGAATTTAACACGCACAAAAGCTGAAGTGAATCAAAGTCTGAAAGAAAAATTCCCAGAGTTATTTTGCTAGCAGAATCATTGTGCGATGCAAAGGCTACAGTTCAACTAGAAGAATCAGTTCCATTTGATTGATTATTGAGTCTAGTTGATTGTGGTAGGAGTTTTTAATATTGCATCTTTAAATTTTCATAGAAGCAATTGTAATAGGTACGTATTGTTCAAGTTAGAGTTAACTTGAGGTGTGTAGAAATTAGCTAGGGGCTAGTTACTACAAAGGGATTAGAGTTAGTCCTAGGATTACAAAAGAGTTTATTTTGTAACTTCGTTTGGCTTAGAGTTTTTAGTGAAGAGTTTGAGCAAATCCTACTGAGGAGTAGGTCGTGGTTTTTTCACTTTTTTGAGCCAGGTGTTTTCCACGTAAAAATCTTTGTGTTTTTACTTAACTGCTTTTTATTATTCCGCAACAAGAATAGTTGGAACACCAAGAAGAACCAGGTTCTTCTACTGAGACAGCACTCGAAAATTGGGTACCACACAAAGTAACCTATCTTCTTGTGTGGTATTGAAGTCTAAAACATCAAAGAAGTATAACATAAGAGAAATAAATATAGGGAACCGTACCCATCATCACATTGTTGCGGCGTGAAAACCAATCAAAATAACATACCCCTGGCCACGTGCCACCCGGTCCCATCATAAAATTCACATAGGGAGATATACACGAAGTTGAATTTGCTCACTATTACAAATTACTGAACACCGATCACAAGCACGCTAAGTGCATAATACCATTCTGGGGAGACTGATAGAGCCATATGCTACAAAACTCAAGCACAACTGAGGTGCGATATATAATCTGAATCTCAAGAGCCATCCTGCTCACATAACCTCATCACTACGCAGAATCTCAACACATAAGAAATTATCAAGTCATTTCACAACTCACACAGCACAATCATAATATCACATGAATTTGACGAAGACGGAACAACACCTGATATTCCAACACCTCTCCTTGAGGAGCGCTATACTGAAATGAACACATCTGACTCGCATGAAGCCCATAATCTTGTTTAAATCCATTCATACGCTTCAAGACGATTCTGCTCGCACTGAACTAGTCTGATAGCCTTACCTGGGTACAAAACAACCTACTTCCTTTCATAACACACAAGAACAACCATCATAGCCGGGACAACACCCCACAACTCACAACAAAGATGAATTGAACGCCTTCCTGGCATGCATCCTCAAATAGAAACATTGCACTTCCTCAAACTCGGTCTAATCTTTCAATCCATTAGGTGACTACAAGTCAAACTTATGCAATCTTCCCGCGGTCATGCTCCCACGACCTTCCACACAAGGTAACAAGTATGCACATCCATACCACCGACCACCCTAAGGTTGTAAGACAATTCAAGGACCCGTAACCAGGATACAAAGCCTCTTTCACCAAACACCGATCTCAGATGACACTGAAGACAACATCAGCTCATTCTAAACATTCAAATCCCTTGTTCTTGCTCCTCCGAGCTCATGACATCCTTGTTAACACCGAACCGCAATCTCGATTCTTACTTCTAGTTACATACTGCTTGATGTACCTAACATGCCAATATGGAATAGCATAGGAATTCCATCATAACTCCTGAACCACTAATAGGGTGAACACGTTATCATATAGAAACCTTTTGCTTACATCAATTCATGAGAACCATAACAACACACAAGTGAATTCTCACAATCCCAATACATGCAAATCCTTAGATAGTAGTCTGAACCACCATAAACCTTCCGGTATCCGCCTACACCTGACAGGCCATAGCACTTGAATGCTTCCAAATGAAATCTATTACGACGGCCGACATGACCCACACACATCTGCGCAAACCATACACATACTCAATCACACCGAAGGAACTTATCACTGCCGTACATGTGCCATTTCAACCATGGCTAACCAATCTATCTTCTTTTAATCATCTTTAATTTCCTCAGAGATAATAGTAACTTCCTTCAACTCATAGCAAACTCAACCCTCACTCTTCCCGAGCGACCTTGATTCACGAGACCATGCTGCCTAAATCCCGCAACCCGTCTCATACCCTCCTGATAATCTTTCTACAACCCGAAGTTTATTTCTCTCACTCCTCCAACACTATCTTGCATGCTGAAAATAACATAGAGCACTCCAACCATTTTCCCTTTCTCAGAAATTACGCTGCAAAGGCCCAATTCTTAATCATATTGCTGTCTTTGACCCTTAAACACCGTGTTCTTAACCTTCGAATTCACTAGGACCGCTATTGAGAGTCACCCACTCTGACTGGCCCTGAATAAAATCAACTCCCAGGCTCTTCTATCACATGAACGCCCTTTTCAATGAAGCACGTGACTGAGTCACTACCCTAACAACTCGCCTATGCCTTAAGCATAAATTCTGAATCTTCCAAAGCCTAACCCTGGTCCAACAGGGCCAACTTTTCCACTCATTAATCAAATCCCACGCAAAAATCACCATTTTACTCCTTTTCCTTAGCTGTAATAACTTGCCAATATGCCGACGATCCACAACCCCATGAGAACACAATCCAACAACCCAACTGCGGGTGGTGGGACTCCCCCACTTGGCCTGAAGCTACTCCTTGCACCACTCTGGACCCTACTGAAATTCTTTCTTCATTGATGACATGACCTTGCTCAACCGACCCGTCAAATTCTCCTAAATTCTCCCGTTAGCATTCCCTAAATACTCAAATTCTCTATCATCATTCACACATTCTGCCTCGTACCGAATAGCAACTAGGATTCCTCGCAGAAGCTTGCCAACCACACAACCGCTAACCTACTCACAGGAGATAACCCACATGTGGAAGTCACCAACTGACACCTTCCAACAACGCTGCGATACACACCCTCTACAACATCAATATCCCATTCTAAGCCTGTTTTCATTCACCAACCTTGCCCGTCCGTCCGCTCCTCATGGACATCTACTAAATGCGCTACAACATCTTCAAATTCACCGACATATTGCATCCTTCTTTATCCCTAACAACTCCTGTTTGTTACATCCAACCTTCCGCTGAATAACCAACATTTCAGTTTAAGCTCATGGACCTAATCACCGTCCACTAAAATTCTCAAATCACACCAACTTCTCCTCAAGATAGGCAGCCGTCTTACCACAGAACTCATATGCTACGCTGCCACTCTCCCACCTTAGTTAAACTCATTCTCTTCAGCACTACCTGACTTCCTTCATCACATGCTTCTTAATTTCAGCCTCAATTAAATATCATTCTCTGCAACACCTGAACCAACAGACCATCATAACTTTGACTCCCCGAAGATCATCTCTCTCGAGCTATCTTCATTAGAAATACTCATTCAATACTCGAACCACCTCACATCGCGGTCTATGACCGCCGCTTCTTTAATACTATTTCACCACACTCTGACCCAATTCAAGCGAAGAAACCATAGCACCGACGAACTTAACGCATTCCATTCGATCAAGGATGACGACATCACATCACAGGTGAACTCTCCACCTCACTTGAAAACACCAGGTCTTACTACTTATCAACCCAAACGGACCTTTGATAATCCAAACGCCTTTCCTCTGTCAGGACTAAAATACCGAAATCTCGAAATCACACTCTGAGAAGACCTCCCTTCAAGTCATCCATTACCCCGACATACGGGCAAGCATTTTACCATCATATCAACACCGCGCGATAACCAACCGTAAGCATCTTAACAACCTGAGCATAGACTTTAAGCTCTCAGGAACACAACTACTGGGCTAGAACAACATAATATCCTTCTGCATGGCGACAATAACAGCCCAAACAACTATGTACGGAAAACATCACGTGCCATATTTGTAGCACCATTACAATTCCTCAAATTCCCGATTTCTATAAAGCGCTTTGCGATGTATAAGATTGAGTAGGAAGAAACATAGACGTAAACCTTGAAGGAATCAAATCGCACGATGAGGAATCAAGAAGGGAAGTACTCCTAACAGCCCTGTTGTGTCTCGAAGATAAGTACATACGACTCCGCACCGATCCGCAAGACTCTACTAGACTTGCTCATGACTCATGAAACCTAAAGGAACCTAGAGCTCTAATACCATGTTGTCACGACCCAAAATCCATTAAGGTCGTGATGGCGCCGGACACCACCGCCAGGCAAGCCAATCCGTAATTAGTGAATTATATTCATGTTCTTAATTGTTACCTTTCACTACATTGCATAACAAATGAATAAATCTTCGTTAATTAAATACGGCAGAAAAACAATACAGTTTAATAAAACAAATTCCAACACATCCCCAGAACCCGGTGACACAAGTACATGAGCAATTTCTAGGAATTTTACAAATACTACTAAGCTTGTCCAAAATACAGATTTGGACAAGGGATTTAAAAATGAAAATAATACAATAGGAGGGAGAATCTGTCAGCTGTGGAACGCCTTTGGATGATGCAGCTCGCTTAAGTCTCTAAGTCGTCCACATCGTTGTGAGGGTACCTGCACAATAAAAATGCACAGCAAGTCTAGTATGAGTACGAAAACAACGTGTACTCAGTAAGTATCCCGCCTAACCTCAGAGAGGTACTGACGAGAGGTCAAATTAGACACTTGCTATAAGTCGATTAAATATAATCAAGTGAGGTGCTAAGCATGAGTATTATAGGCAATTAAATAATAATTAGGGATAAGAAATATCAACTTATTTCACATGTTTCCATATCAATTCTTCTTCATTTTAACTGGCAATTCAAAACTCCTTAGGCCCATAAACAAGTATAAATCACAAGAAATACACAGCATTTATCATGCAAAAACAAAAATGCCGAGGGTCGAACGGCGCGGACCAACAATAATAAATTGTGCATTGCCGAGGGTCGAACAGCTCGAACCATAGATGCATCTATTTTCTTCGCTCGCGAATCGATCATGCGACGCGGTCAACATAATAATAATAAGGCTATCTTGCTCGCGAATCATACCTGCGACTCAAGTGCTCATATGTACGTATTCACATAATAAGTCCTCATTTTTATCAGGAAAACAGTTTCTCAAGAAAATGATAAAATTCTCTTTAGGTGAACATGACGATAGTATTTAAATCATTTCTGGAAATTCATCTACCAAGTTTGATGAGGTTTTCAAATATTACAAATCTGTCTGGATTATAATTACGCAAGGAAGAATAAATTCTCTTTCTAAAGGATTAAGAAAAATGAACTCTAACCTTCTTAGGTATTCAATTACTATTTCGATCATATTAACAGTCTAATATTTCTGGCAAAATCACAAGTACAACAAGTAAGGCATGCTAGTGGGTCCTAGACAGCTACGCACGGACTCCCGTCACCTCGTGCATACGTAGCCCCCGCAATTAATAGCATGGATTCATTTAGTTCACCTATGGGGACAATTCCCCCTCACAAAGTTAGAAAGGAGACTTACCTCTCTCTGAAACTTCATAACGGGCTTCCAAGCCCTCTCGATGACTCCAATCGATGCACAACGCCCCAAATATATTCAAATAACGACAAACCAATGAAGATATACTCTAATATTTGTTAACAATGTAAATTAGATAAATTCCCAACTCCGCTCGAAGAATTGACCAACTAGCCCTCGGGCCCACATGCCCGAAATCCGAAATTTCTCGAAGATAAACTCTACCCATAGCTTTACTAGTTCAAATATACAATTGTATTTTGGATTTCTACCCCGAATTTGAGCATGGAATTTAGAGTAAATTGTATATTTGAGCTAGTAAGGCTATGGGTAGAGTATATCTTCGAGAAATTTCAGAATCCGGGCATGTGGGCCTGAGGGCATTTGGTTTATTCACTGAGCGGAGTTGGGAAATATATAATTTGAATTGTTGCAAATATTAGAGTATATTTTCATTGGTTTGTCGTTATTTGGATAGTTTTGGGGCGTTGTGCATCCATTGGAGTCGTCGGAAGGGCTTGGAAGCCAGTTATGGAATTTCGGAGCGAGGTAAGTCTCCTTTCTAACTTTGTGAGGGGGAATTGTCCCCATAGATGAACTAAATGAGTACATTCTATTAATTGCGGGGGCTACATACGCACGAGGTGACGGGAGTCCGTGCGTAGCTACTAATATGCTTATGTTCGGGTAGTCTAGGACCCACTAGCATGCCTTACTTGTTGTACTTGTGATATTGTCAGTAATATTAGACCGCTAATATGATCAAAATATTAATTGAATTCCTATGAAGACCAGAGTTCATTTTCTTAATCATCTAGAAAGAGAATTGATTCCTCCGTGGATAATTGTATTCCTGATAAGGTTATATTATTGAATATTATTAAACTTGGTAAATGAGTTTCAAAACAAAGATTTAAATGCTATTTTTCGTGTTCCTTTAAGAAGAATTTTACCACTTTCCTGAGTAACTGCCTTCTTGATAAAAATGCGGATTTATTATGTGAATATGTGTACATATGAGCACCTGAGTCGCAGGTATGATTCGCGAGCAGGTTAGCCTTATTATTATTATCTTGACCGCGTTGCATGATCGATTCGCGAGCGGGGAAAAATTGATGCATCTATGGTTTGAGTCGTTTGACCCTCGACAGTGCACAGTTTATTATTGTTGGTCCGCGCCGTTCGAGCCTCGGCATTGTTTGTGCATGATATTTGCTGCCTACTTCTTGTGATCTTTGAACTTCTTGCGGGCCTGGATTTTATGAGATTTGCAACTGAAATGATAAAGTTTTTAAAGTTGGAAAAGGAATGTGAGAAGTTGTTGATGTTTCCTATCATTACTTGTTAAACCTTCTGTGATATTCATGCTCAATGTTTTCCTTTATTATTATTAAATTGACTTCTAGCAAGTGTCTAATTCGACCTCTCGTCACTACCTCTCTGAGGTTAGGTGGGATACTTACTGAGTACACGTTGTTTTTGCACTCATGCTACACTTGTTGTGCATTTTTATTGCACAGGTACCCTCACAACATTGTGGTTGACTTGGAGATTTAGACAAGCTGCATCACCCGGAGACGACCCGCAGCCGGTAGAGTCTTCCCCTCGTGTTGCATTCCTTTTTATTTTAAAGTCCATGTCCAACTTGTATTTCGGACAGGCATGGTAGTATTTGTACAAATTCCTAGAAGTTCGTTCATGTACTTGTGTCTACCGACATATCAGTAACTTAGTAGGGGATATACCTGTAACAGGGATTGATCAACTGGGGGTTAAAGTGCAACTTTCCACATTTCCATATCAATTCAAAAGCAATAGGCAGCTCAAAGAACACCCAAAGATACATATAAGGCAAGTAGAGACATGCTTGTGAGCCCTAAAACTACCCTACATAGCATGATAGTCGCCACGTACGAACTCTCGTCACTTTGTACGCATGTAGCCCCCAAAACAATTATACACAACATATATAACACATATGGGGACAATTCCCTCTTACAAGGTTAGAAAGGAGACTCACCTCGTGTCGAATCTACCCCTCGGACCAAGGATGCGCCCGAACTCCGAACTCTACACCCGAGAATCGCAACTAGCCAAATATGGTACAATGACATCAATGCATGCTCAAAGTAGGAAAATATACTATTTATTCAATAATTTAACATTCTTGAAGAATTCCCAAAATCCAACCCCGAGCCCGCACGCTCGAATTTCGAAAACTCACGGAGGAATCGCTCACCCGAAGCCTAAGGATCGTTAATATATGATTTCTACTTGAATTTATGGCAATAAATGGGTAATTCACCAATTTCTCAAGAACCCTACATTACTACCCAATTCTTGACTTTTCAATGATTTAGTAGTTAATTTAGCTAGAAGATCATGAATTAAACTAGTGTTGAAGTGGAATTTAACTTACCTTGACAGTAGCTAGGTTGTGGTGTGCTCTCCTCAAGCTCACAAGACTCTAGTGGTGGAGGAAAATGAATAAAGGGGGTGAAATCCCGAGTTTCAATGAATATATACTGCCTGGCCTACAGGGATTCCGCACATGCGGTCTCGCACCTGCGGAATTGGACGGGAAGGGCTGGGTTCGCACCTGCGGAGGGATGGCCACACCTGCGATTCCGCTCATGCGGACTTTTGTCCGCACCTGCGAGAAAGGGGGACCTCACTTGGGGTGGCACCTGCGATGCTTGGGACCGCAGGAGCGGTCCCGCACCTGCGACCGGGCAACCGCACCTGCGGTTACACCAGATCAGGTGCACCAGCAGCTATTTTAGCTGGTTTTTAGCCCCGTTGGGTGCCCGGGAGACCCCTGGGCCTACCCGAGCCCTCATCCAAATATACCAACAAGTCCTAAATCATAATACGAACTCGCTCGAGCCTTAGGAGCACCCAAAACAATGCTAAAACTCAAAATCACACCTCAAAACCCCAAGAACCAAACTTGGGAACTTTAAGTTTTCTAGACTTCACTAACAACGCGCCGAACCGACCTATACTACTCGGAATGACACAAAATTTTGCAGGTAAGTCATAAATGACATAATAGAACTATTCCCGGTCTCGTAATTCCATTTGGATCTCGATAACACAAAAACACGTCCAAAACTACAATAGGAACTTAAGGAACTTCTTATTTCAATATTGGGCGTCAAAACGCTCCTGGGTCATCGGAAACCCATTCCGAGCATACGCCATGGTCCAAAATCATCACACGAAGCTACCGGAACCGACGAAACTCGATTTCGAGGTCGTTTACCCAAAATGTTGACCAAAGTCAAACTTGGCATTAAAGGCCAACCTTAAGGAACCAATTGTTCCTATAGCACTCTAAACACCTCCGAATCCCGGACCACCAGTCCCTACAAGTCATAAATCATAAAAAGCCTCTATGAGAAGTTTCATTTAGGGGAACGGGGTCCGATAACGCAAAATGACCGGTCGGGTGGTTACATTCTCCACCTCTTAAACAAATATTCGTCCTCAAACGGGTCTAGAATCATACCTGAAGTGCTGAAGATGTGTGGATATCTGCTCCGCATGTCCTCCTCGGACTCCCAGGTCGCCTCTTCAACTGAATGGCCCTTCCACTGAACCTTTACGGCAGAAACTCTCTTGGACCTCAACTGGCGGTCCTGTCTATCAATAATAGCAACTTGCTCCTCCTTGTAGCCCATCCTCTCATCCAACCGAATAGTGTTGAAATCAACCACGTGAGAGAAGTCGGTGTGGTTCCTCCGGAACATAGACACATGAAAAACTGGATGAACTCCTGATAAACTGGGAGGTAAGGCCAGCTCATAAGCAACCTCCCCAACTCGCCTCAACACCTCGAACGGACCTATAAACCTCGGGCTCAGCTTGCCCTTCTTCCCAAACCTGATAATACCCTTCATAGGCGAGACTTTCAACAGGACCCTATCTCTCTCCATAAATGATACCTCACGTCTGATCCGCGTAACTCTTCTGTCTGGACTGTGCTGTACGGAGCCTCTCCTGAATTAACTTCACTTTATCCAAGGCATCCCTCACCAGGTCGGTGCCATATAACTTAGCCTCGCCAGGCTCAAACCACCCGATAGGAGAACGACATCGTCGACCATACAAAGACTCAAATGGTGCCATCTCAATGCTGTACTGATAACTATTATTGTAAGCAAACTTGGCCAAAGGCAAGAACTGGTCCCACTGACCTCCGAAGTCAATCACACATGCTCTGAGCATGTCCTCCAATATCTGAACTGTACGCTCCGACTGACCATCAGTCTGAGGGTGAAATGATGTGTTGAGGTCTATCTGGGTGCCCATATCACTATGCAATGCTCTCCAGAAGTGCGAGGTGAACTGAGGACCTTGATCTGATATAATGGACACTGGCACATCATGCAACCTGACTATCTCCCGAATGTAGATCTGGGCCAACCTCTCAGAAGTATATGTAGTAGCTACTGGAATGAAATGCGCCGATTTGGTCAATCTATCCACAATGACCCAAACCGCGTCCACCTTCTGCAAAGTCTGAGGCAACCTAACCACGAAGTCCATAGTGATGCGCTCCCATTTCCACTCAGGAATGGGCATCTGCTGAAGTAGGCCTCCTGGCCTCTGGTGCTCATACTTCACCTGCTGGCAATTAAGACACCTAGTCACATACTCCACAATGTCCTTCTTCATCCGCCTCCACCAGAAATGTTGCTTCAAGTCACGATACATCTTCGTAGCACCAGGATGAATAAAATACCGAGAACTGTGTGCCTCCTCTAGAATCCTCTCCCTCAGGTCATCAACATTAGGAACACATAAGCGGCCCTGAAGTCTCAAAACACCATCCTTGCCAATAGTAGCCTCCTTGACCCTACCCTGAACCAATGTCTCCCGAAGCTCTGCTAAGCACAGATCATAGAATTTTCGGGCCTTAATCTCCCCCAGTAGTGAAGACTGAGCAACGACATGTGCTAAAACTCGACGAGGCTCTGAAAGGTCTAACCTCACTAGGTGATTGGAAAAGGACTGAATGTCCAAGGCTAGAGGTCTCTCCTCTACTGCAATATAAGCCAAGCTACCCATACTCCTGCCTTCCTGCTCAAAGCATTTGCTACCACATTTTCCTTACCCGGGTGATAAAGAATGGTGATATCATAATCTTTCAACAACTCAAGCCATCTGTGTTGCCTCAAATTAAGATCCTTCTACTTGAACAAGTGCTTCAAGCTATGGTGGTTTGTATAAACCTCACAGGACACTCCATACAAGTAGTGCCTCCAAATCTTAAGAGCGTGAACAATCGCCACCAACTCCAAATCATGCACAGGGTAACTCTTCTCATGAACCTTCAGCTGGCGTGAAGCATAAGCAATAACTCTCCCCTCCTGCATCAATACACACCCCAAGCCAACGCGTGAAGTGTCGCAATATACTGTGTACATCCCAGAACTGGAAGGCAATACTAGAACTGGTGTTGAGGTTAATGCTGTCTTGAGCTTATGAAAGCTCGCCTCACACTCGTCAGACCATCGAAATGGGGTTCTTCTTATTCAATCTAGTCAATGAAGCTGCAATAGAAGAGAAACTCTCCACAAATCGGCGATAATAGCCTGGTAGGCCCAAAAAGCTTCAGATCTTTATAGCTAAAGTAGGACGTGACCAACTCTGAACTGCCTCGATCTTCTGAGGATCAACCTTGATACCCTCTCCGGATACCATATGCCCCAAAAATGCCACGGAATCCAACCAAAACTCACACATGGAGAACTTAGCATATAGCTTATGTTCTCGCAAAGTCTGAAGCACAACTCTCACATCCGCATAGACCCATCCTTTTTCTTCACAAATAAAACTGGAGCACTCCACGGCGATACACTCGGCCTGATGAACCCCTTAGCTAACAACTTCTCAAGATGCTCCTTCAACTCTTTCAACTCTTTCGGAGCCATACGGTACGGAGGAATAGATATAGGTTGGGAGTCTGGAGCTAAATCAATGCAGAAATCAATATCACGGTCTGGAGGCATGTCCGGAAGATCTGTTGGAAATACATCCGCAAACTCTCGAACCACTAGCACTGAATCAATCATCGGAGACTCGGTGGTGGTGTCCCGCACATAAGCAAGATAGGCCAGACAACCCTTCTCGACCATATGTCGAGCCTTCATGAATGAAATAACCCGGTTGGCTGCACTAACTGAAGAACCCCTCCACTTCAGCCTAGGCCACTCGGGCATGGCTAAAGTAACTATCTTGGCATGGCAATCAAGCACGGCATGATAAGGAGATAGCCAATCCATGCCTAGAATAACCTCAAAATCAACCATGTCGACCAATAAAAGGTCAGCTCTGGTCTCGAACCCACAGAAGGTGATCACACAAGACCGATACACCCGGTCTACCACCATAGAATCGCCTACAGGAGTGGACACATATATAGGAGATCCCAAGGACTCACGAGAAACATCCAGAAAATGAGCAAATAGGGCTGAAACATATGAATAAGTGGATCCTGGATCAAACAATACTGAAGCCTCTCTACCACATACTGAGATAATACCTGTGATCACAGCGTCTAAGGCCACTGCATTTGATTTGGCCGAAATAGCATAGAACCTGGCTGGAGCACCTGAAGACTGAGCCCCACCGGAGTGAACAGGAGCTGCCTGACCTCCCCCTAACTGGCCTCCACCTCTAGGACGACCCCTGCCAACATGTCCTCCACCTATAGGTGGCCGGACTGCTGGTGCTGAACTCATAGGTTGATAACCCCGTTGCACTGTCTTGCCCCGAAACCTGGGACAACCCCTCCTCACATGCCCAGATCCCCGCACTCGTAACATCTCATAGGTGACATATCCTGTTGTCCCAAAGAAGAAGAATCATGTACGGCTAGAGAGCGATGTGAACCCTCAGGCATAGCACTGAAATAGGAACTGGAGGATCTCTGGCGACTGGAGTAACCACTAGGAGAACTTTGAATAGCTGGAGGACGGTAGGAGCGCTCTGGCATGGCAATGAACTGGGCCTAACTGGAACACCTCAGGGAGGTGTTAGAGGTGCTGAATAAGAAGGCTTGCTGGGCTGACCACCCCCAAAGTGGCCTCTTCTCCTAGCTGGGGCATCCCTGAAATCTCCTAAGAACCTATCCCTCTTATCCTGCTGACCCTGCTCCCTGCTCCTCGACCGATAGCCCTCGATCCGGCGATCAATCTCTACTACGAGCTGATAAAGAGTACCCATCTCCACCTCTCGAGCCATGGTGGATCTAATACCTGGATGCAACCCTGCTACAAACCTCCGCACTCTCTCAGCATCTATGGGTAATATCATAAGTGCATGGCGTGACAGCTCTAAAAATCTGGCCTCATAATCTGTCACGGACATCTACCCTTGCACTAACCGCTCAAACTGACCTCGCAGCTCTTCCCTCTCAGAAGGTGGAATATATCTGTCCAAGAATATTGATATACTCAAATTACACTTTAAAATTGTGTTAAGCGGTCTGAGTCAAATATAATAACCCAACAAGGTTGGGGTCGAATCCCACAGGGAATAGGTGTGAAAATAATACTTTGATAGTGTGATTCTTAACTCAAATCATAATTCCATTCCATTAGTGCACGGGAATATGGGGGTTTGTTGTGTAATAATCTAGTAAATGTAGTGGCAATGAGAATTAATTAAAGTTGTAATTAGTATGATTAAGTAGACCAAGGTTGTGTCCCCTTTTATGAAGTTTAATGTAAATGGGTATTAATACGATATATTTCTAATGGGAAGTTCTTGATATGCAATTGATTTCTAAATGTCTACCCAATATTTTTTAATAATAGGATAGAATTTCCTCTTTATAATTTTCTCAAATATAAAAGAGTTGCAATAAAATCCAAATCACTTATTGCCAAATAAAACCAACTTATTCCTAAGTGATCCTATTAAACAAGGTTCAAAGCCTTGAGTCTTTGATATTTATTCTTACCAAGTCTAACCCACTTTTCAAAGCTAAGAAAGAATTTATGGCATAAGTTAATGTTTGCAACCACTAACAATAATTATGAAAAGAAGAGTAAATAAATATCAAAAACTCATTATGCATATATTCAGCAAATACCCAAATACATAACACCCATTTAGGGTCCACAAACTTAGTATCTAAGGCTAGCTATACATAATAAATGACAAAAAGCTAGGAATGATAAGTGTCATGAATGCTTACAAAACCAAGGATTTCTTACTCTAATGCTTCCAAAAAGGAGGAGAATATTCAATAGGGTAATGTTCCTTAAAGACTAGACAAGAATGACCCACAAAACCCTAATAAATCTATTTATAGTGGGCTAAAAAGCGGGGCCAAAAATGGACAAAATATCCCCTCAGGTTAGCTCTGCGTTCGCATTTCTAAACCCTAGTTTCCAGGTAGTCACCGCATTATTGATCTGCGGTTCGCATTGTTGATTTGTGGTTCGCATTGCTGATCTGCGGTTTGCATTGTTGATCAGCGGTTCGCATTGTTGATATGCGACCGCAGATTGGCATCGCATTCTTGAGGCAGCAGAAGGTACCCGGGATTCTGCGGTTAACTCTGTGGCTCGCATATAAGTTATGCGGTCGCATAATCGACCGCATTCTTGCTCTTGAATTTGGCCTATCTTTCTGTTGAGGTTTGCGATCCCTTGGTGCATTATGTGATTCACATGTTAGTTCTGCGACGTCCTCTTGTCAAATATGCGATCGCATAGTGTTGATTTCCTCACTTTTTATCTCCTTTGATCTCTTTTCCATGGTCTTGAGTGTTTAAGCATCATGCACTGCAAATCATCAAAATTCTATGAGTATAAAAGGTTTATGCTCTTGAAACAAGCTATAATCTAAGCAATTTGGTATAAAATGTGCCGAAATTATCCAGCACATCAACACCCCCAACTTAAACTCTTGCTTGTCCTCAAGCAACTAAAATGACTCTATCTTAACTTAAACTTTAACTACAAGACCGGAAACAACTATGACCACGGACAGTGTTAAGTGTCAGTACTACAAGCATGCATTCCATCCAATTACCCATTATGAACAGTTACTAATATTTACAAGAAAACTACTCAACTTGTGAACTTTGAGCCTTGAGCTATTTGACAAAATGTTACTCTCAACTGAGTGTACTTGCACCCGACTTCAAGAACTCAACCACTGTTACACTCTACAGTACATGTGCCCTCACCACAAAGAAAGAAGGTCCCAACTCACAATATTTACGATGACAACAAGGGACATATTTACACAAACACTCACACTCACAAAGAATTTCAAGTGTTACAACACATCATACCATAGGCTTGCCCTTATTTTAATTCGTCGCCATTTTAAGAACATTCAGTTGGAGATCCCATAAGGACTTACTGGCTTGTAATGTAGGCTTAGGGAAGGGTTGGATAATCATTTGGGTACAAGTGACTACACCCTCCTTGAACACTACTCACATCTTTCTCTTTCAGTGCCTTTGTTTCTTTTTAAATCTCATAGCCTCATTGGTGTTTAGCTACCAATTGTAGAACTACCTCACTAAATTTCTTCAAAGCTTCCATATATATATTTTTTTATTATTATTATTATTATATTTTTTTTATATACATTTGTATCTCTCTTTGTTTTTGGAGCTTGAACAATTTTCATTTGAATCTTTTGAGGTATATGCTCTACACTCAATATACAACCTAGCCAATCTCTAATTCTTTCACCAAACCCCCAACTTAGGCTTTTTGCCTCATTTTCAATATTCAAGAAGGGACGGGTTCAAAAGAGGGGATTACTTTTCAAAACGGGGAAGGCTTGTAATGAGGTATCCAACAAAAAGGCTAAAGGCTCAAATGGGAAACTAGTGGTATTCATGCAAACATTTGGTAGCTTGAAAGGTTCACTGGGTTTCTCAATATCAGAAAGAACGCCTAAGGTCATTTCTCCAACTCAATGTACTTATTATTAGCACCGAACAACCAACTGGGCAAGTTCTAGCTGACAGAAGTAAACACAAGAATTATTGATACAAACATCTAACACACACGGCACATGACTGTTTAGTTCAACATCGTTTTAGCTCAAGAGTCAGGGCTTGCCGACTCAAAACTTTCATTATTTACATGTATAATTCTAAGTACACATAGAGTCAAAAGGCGAGCCTCAAGTTCACAGAGTTGATTTTTTTTTTATTTTTTTTTATAGGAAGGGTATGGATTATTTACAGATATACATCTTGAGACTAGACACTTACACTAAACTGGTCAATACGTTTCATCCTAGTGCCATGGTTCTACTATTCCACCCTTGGAAAAGAACTCGGCGAAGAAAAACCAAAGGGAATTCATTACTAACAACTAAGGAGAAAACTCGACATAAACTAGCAACTTGTTTTAGCTTTCTTTTTTTTTTTTTTTTTTAAATTGCAAACAAGAGTTAGCGGTGATGAAATATATTGATATCAAAAACAAAATATGTACACTGATTTACTGGCAACTTGGACATAGTACATAAACAAAAACAAAACCATCCATACATAAATTATCCAAGTTGTCACAAAAATACTTATAACCACCACCCCCAACAATAAAGGTAAGCATTGTACTCAATGCATAACAAATGTAAAGGCAGAGTTAGGGGCTCCCTGGGGCGCGCTAAGCGCTACGGGAGTCGGTGGTATCCTCAATTTCCATATGGACAGGAGCATTTGACTGCTCAGTAGGAGGCATAACAGCTACTGGTGGTGGAGGAACTGTTGCAGGCTCAGTAGCAAGAGTGATCGGAGTCTGGGAGCTGCCGCCCTCATCTGCTGATGGCTGAACTGAGGCTGGGGCAGCTGTGTCCTCCAGAGAATGGTGAATAGCAAGCTGAATGAGCGCCTCCTCTGTCGGCTCTACAACTGTATGGATTACAACCCTATTTCCCTTCTCCTGAGGGCCTTGCTCCTCGTCAAACGAAGAGGACTCCTCCTCGGACGACTCGCCCTCGGACTCTGAAGAATGTTCGGACTTCTGTCTAGAAGGTATAGAAACAGGTGCGGGAGGAGCTGAAGGCGGAGGGATAATCAGTGTGGTCTGGGTTGTCATCAGCGTGGAGAAATCAAAGCCTAGCCCAGGCTCGGAGGTACCAACTCCCTATTCCCCTTCCTTGGGCAGGATGGATGAGAAGTCAAACTCCAAGTGTTGTAGTCGGTGGAGCTCCTTCTGCAAAGTGGACATATCGGTCGGAGCTTTGGCAAATGTCTAACCTCACCTCGCTCAACCTTTTCAATGCGTGCCTCAAGCCCTTGAAGGTGACCCTCAAGGGCAGTTATTGAAGATTGAATGGGGGTAAGGTCCTGCCGGATCAAAGTAGGAAGTTCTCTTAGGAGCTTGTCTACCTTAGCATTGGTATGATGATCTAGGAGACCAAGCTGGATGAGAACAGACAGCGGAATGGCTGAGGGGGTGCCAGCACAGGCAGTAGGCTGTGAGGCAGTGGTGGATGGCTCTGTTGTAGAAGGCTGGGGCTCTGAGGGCGTTGCCTCTGTAGGGGTAGGCATTGGGATGACTGGAGGAGCAGCTGTTGCCCTAGGCCCTGCATCACTGATATGGGTGATGTCAATATCCTTGTCAATCTTTGATGCCTTGTCACATGAAGGCATAAGAGGGACCTCAACATCTCGGCACAATGCAGTGATGAGGCAGGGGAAAGGAAATGAAGTCTTCTTCTGTCAAGCTCGAACCCCAATCTCTTGAAAAATAATGTCGGTCACATCGACATTGATCCCTGGCATAATGCAAGCAATGAGAATGGACTTCTCAATGCTTATATGTGTTTCATTTCTGATGGGAATCAGATGGGAGGCGACAAAAGCAAGCCAGAATCTTCCTTCTCTCGAAAGATCTTCTTTGTAAATCTTGTGGTTGGGAGAAATCTAGGTCGGAGTCCCTTTTGCAATAACAGAGGTGGCCCAAGCACGCTCTCCATCTCTGTTGGCCAGTTTGGCCTCGTATTCCGTCGTGCTTGGGCGCGATGTTGAAAAATATCAAGCAGGGATGGCGGCCTGGTGACACTCCACTTCAACCCCCGGACTAACACTCCTCACTGAAAATTTTGTTCCTCTTGTGATGGGCATTTCTAGAAGCAGCATAAGAGGCATAGAATTCTCGCACCATGGTCTCGTTGTATTCCCCGAGGGGCTCAGTAAAGTAGTCCCATTTTCTTGTTCTGATGTTCTGTAGAATATGAATATATACTGCTTGGCCTACAGAGATTCTGCACCTGCAGCTCGGGGACCGCACCTGCGGTCTCGCACCTGCGGAACTAGACGGGAAGGGCTAGGTTCGCACCTGGGGAGGGATGGTCGCACCAGCGGTTCCGCTCCTGCGGACTTTTGTCCGCACCTGGGAGAAAAGCGGGACCTCACCTGGGGTCGCACCTGCGATGCTTGGGACTATAATAGCGGTTCCGCACCTGCAACTGGGCAACCGCACCTGCGGTCACACCAGATCAGGTGCACCAGCAGCTATTTTAGCTGGTTTTTAGCCCCGTTGGGTGCTCGGGAGGCCCCTAGGCCCACCCGAGCCCTCGTCCAGATATACCAACAAGTCCCAAATCATAATACAGACTCGCTCGAGCCTTCGGAACACCCAAAACAACGCTAAAACTCAAAATCACACCTCAAAACCCCAAGAACCAAACTTAGGAACTTTAAGTTTTCTAGACTTCGCTAACAACGTGCCGAACCAACCTATACTACTCGGAATGACACCAAATTTTGCAGGCAAGTCATGAATGACATAACGAAACTATTCCCGGTCTCGAAATTCTATTCGGACCTCGATAACACAAAAACACGTCCAAAACTACAATAGGAACTTAAGGAACTTCTTATTTCAATATTGGGAGCCGAAACGCTCCCGGATCATCAGAAACCCATTACGAGCATACACACAGGCTCAAAATCATCACACAAAGCTATCGGAACCGACGAAACTCGATTCCGAGGTCATTTACCCAAAATATTGACCGAAGTCAAACTTGGCCTTAAAGGCAACCTTAAGGAACCAATTGTTCCTATAGCACTCTAAACACCTCCGAATCCCGGACCACCAGTCCCCGCAAGTCATAAATCATAAAAGCCGCTATGGGAAGTTTCATTTAGGGGAACGGGGTCCGATAATGCAAAAGGATTGGTCGGGTCGTTACAAAAAAAATGTGCTTAAAAGAATAAGGGGTTAACACAATAATGTAATGGTGGAATGAAAGTTTGACAAAATCATGAGCTTAAAAGTACACAATGTAGTAGAGTTCTTAGGGAGGTTCAGTCACTATACCCATATGTATCCTACCTATCCCACAAACAACATTACAACCAAATAAAGTCATATTTGATTCTAGACCGAACAAGCTCGATTAGTTGAGTATTACACTACGGGCGAGCCTATGGTGTGTTGTTTGTGGCATAAGAATTTGTTTCTGAGAGTGAGTGAAATGTCGTATTCGAGTTTTGCAGTGTGTGATTGGTAAATAATATAAGTCTTTTTTGTAGTGAGTAGGCACATGATTCATGAAGGGAAGGTAAGTCTGGACCTCTGACTGAGAGTAGGAGAGCCGGTTAGGGGTGTTGCGTGGCTATAAAGGAGTGCACTCTCGAGGCTAGGATGTCGCGCTGAAGTAGCCTACATGTGTGAAGTCTTTTAGGTATAGAGAGTGGGGAAGGTATCCTATGATGATTAGGCATGTAGAGTGTGGTTGTGTTGCTCGAGGACGAGCAATGATTTAAGTGTGGGTTGTTGATAGTAGGCTATATAGATGCTATTTACACTCTTAATGAATCATACTTTAGTGTTGTTTTAAGTGCAAAAATGATA